>BQNB010010563.1:68980-83685 GCA_026074375.1 Tanacetum coccineum | reverse complement strand
CGCCCTTTCCATTTCGTGCTCGGTTTTGTCCGTTTTGGCTTGATTTTGAGTCCTTTAGTGAATATCCGTTACCTGAACAATCATAAATCACAAAACACACAAATACAATGTATTTTTGGTATATTTTGGTCATTTTAGGCACATTTTTATAGGTAAAAGATATGTGTAATTAAGCACATACGATTAGTCAACCTAAAGTTTGGTGTGATGCTCCTATCATTGAGGAGTATGAGTCAGACAGTGATGATGAATATGTGATTCAACCTTCAAAAGAACAGGAAAAACCTAGTTTTGCTTTTGTTAGTACTGTTAAGCATGTAAAAACTCCTAGGGAAATTGTTAAAGAACAAAACATATATAATCCAAGTCCTAAAGCTGACAAGAGAGACTAGAATGGTTTAATGTATAAAAGGATAGGTTTGGGATATGGGTTTACTAAAAAGGCATGTTTTGTATGTGGCAGTTTTAGTCATCTTATTAGAGATTGTGATTTTAATGAGAAAAGAATGGCTAAACAGGTTGAATTGAACAAAAGGAATGGTAAGGGTACTGGTCAAGGGGAGAATAGACCAGTGTGGAACAATGTGCAAAGATTGAATCACCAAAACAAATTTGTTCCAAAAGCAGTACTAACTAAAACTGGCATATTTCCAGTTAATACTACTAGACAAAATCTCTCTAGTCAAGAAGCAACAACTAGTACTGCTAGGAAAGTTAATACTGCCAAAACCATTGTGAATGAAATCAGACCAAGAAATAATTTTTATAAATCTCATTCACCTATTAAAAGGCCATTTAATAGAACAACAGCACCAAAAGCTAATTTTTCAAATCAAAAAGTTAATACTGCTGAGGTCAAAGCTGTTAGTGTTGTTGGAGGTATAAGGGAAACTGCTGTTAAGCCCTCAGCAGGTTGTAATTGGAGACCTAAAAGACATTACTGGAACAAAGTCTCCAAATACAATAGTGGATCAAGCTTTAGTAAAAATGTTAATTTTAAAGATCCACTAGGCAGACTGGCATGTGTTTAATTACACACACATTTGACCTCTAAAACCGGACTTAAATGACTAAAAACATAACAAAAATACATTGTATTTGTATATTTTGTATTTGTATTGTGCAGGAAATGGATATCCAAAAAAAGGACAAAAATAGAAGCCAAATCGACAAATCCAAGCACGAGAACGAAAAGTGCGTGAAAGAAAAGTCAAGTCAAAGCCAAAAGTCAACAAAAAGTCAAAGTCAAATCAAGCCAAAGTCAACCTCGGGAAGTGGATTCGGAAAGAGCATCAAAAACCGAACCCGAAAGCCTAAACTGCCAAAAGTAGGCCCACCCGTACCCACCTAGTGGGCCCGAGAAAGCCTACTTATACACTTATAAACCTTAAACCTTTCAAAAATGCCCAAAGTCCTTTTAATACCATAACCGGCCCAATTAACCAAGCCCAACAATCCCCTTATAACACCCGTTACCCTTTATAACACCCCCGTAAGGACTAACGATGCAAACATAAATATAACTCCAAGGACTAAAGTTGTATCACCAAAGGACTATACTTGCAATACAATATATAACTTTCAGGGATCTTTCTTGCCATTACCCCAAACGTCAAATCACCCGGGAAGAACTATTCATCATCTCCCACACCAAACGTGTGTCTGTCCTCACTACCCGCCAAAACCCCAACACTATTCCCCTTTCTTCTCCACTTTGTCTACACACCCACTCCTTATCCCACCAATTGCCACCTTGGCAATCCCTTGCATTTCTATTCGTCTATAAATGAAGACAAAGATTTGATGGACAAGATCATTGAGCTTAGGGACTACTCAAAATAAAGGGCTACGATTGATTTGAGACCCCTCACACACAAGAAACATAGGCTTGAGCCCTCTCAGCAAAGAAGCACATGACCTAGAACCTTCCTTCGATTAGTATAAATAGGCTCCTTTGTAAGCCATTGAGGCACTTAGTCTTTTTACCTAGCATTTTTTATTTTTCAGCTTATTTAGTTTTGATGTAATTTACCTTGTAATGTTTTGAAGTTTAATGAAATCTAAGTTTGTTTCTTAAAATTTGTTCTAAGCTCTTTTGTTCTCAAGTCTTATTTAAGTCACTAAAAGCTTTCATTTAAAACCCTCATAAGCTGTTTAACCTTAAGCAATGGAAACTCTCTAGTTTCTTGTTGTTTAAAGAGCTGTTTCATTAAAAATCACTCAAAAATACTTGAAGAATCTTGGAGCATGGTAAATATTGGAAGGCCATGGGTTTAGTGCTTATGTGGATAAGCTATAGGTTGGTTATAAGCTGATTTGAGTACTTGAATCATATACAAAAGCTTGGACTTTTGTAAGTTTTCACTTTTTCATTTTTGGCTTATTTACTATAGCAGTGCTTATGTGTGCTTATTTCTTGCTTATAACTGCTTAATCTTGCTTAATATTGTTGTTTATGCTTATTTGTCTTGGTTTTATGCTTATAAGTCTTTTGATTGAGTTTTACTTTGAAATCTGTCTTACTTGCCTTTTACTTGCTTAATGCTTATTTGCTCCTTTCAGTGCTTATTTCTTTGTTTTTATTGCTTATTTTAGCTTAACTCTACTTGTTTATTATCTGTTTTTAAGAAATCTTGCTTAAATTTTAACTAATCAGCCTAAAAAGGTGATTTTAAGACCCTAAAGGGGTGTTTGGTTTAACTGCTTTTACGGGTCAAAGTGGGTCAAAATAGCATTTTGACATTTGAGTCAGTTTAGTTTAGCTATAACTAGTCCTAAAATTTGAATTTTTTAAGTTTTTAAGTGTTAAATCTCAAATTTAAGGTTTTAAGAGTTCATTGCTTAAATCTGTTAAGTTATAGCTTATTCTAGTTGCTTATTTGATTGTGCTTTGCTTATTGTTGCTTTTGTGAAGTTTTTGTGTTTATTCATGTGTTAAAAACAGGTTAGAACAAAGCTCTATAGCATGTATTTGTTTGGTTTGGGTTTTAATAAAAACTGTCAAGTCTATAACTAAATGTTCAAAAAGTTTGAGAAAATGATTTTTCATTTGCTTATTGTTGCTTATCCTGAATTTCAAACTCCTTTTTGATTGTTGATATAAGTTCTTTGAGGTCAAATCTTCATCTGTTTTTATGTTAGAAGTTCATAAGGATCTGTTTAGGTGCTTATTTTTAAGCTCGAAATTGGTGTTTTGTTAAGATTGCAAAAGTTTGAAAAATTTGTCTAAGAGTTGAATCAGTATGAGATGCCCTTTTCATGAAGCTTTTTAAGTGCTTATTTGAGTTTCAAAATTCTTTTTCTTTGCCGATTTAAATAGCTTATTGGATAAGCTTTTTAGGGGTATAAGCTGTTTTCCCATAAGGATCAATTTTGATGCTTAATATTAAGCCCAAAAGTGACCCTTTGCTGTTTTGCCTGTTGTTTTTGGAAATTTTGCTTATTTGCCTTATCTGAGCTTATTTGCTTATTTCTTTTGCTTATTTAGGTTTAGTGTTGCTTATTAGGATAGTTTAAGTTCAGTTTAGCTTATTTCCTTTAGGTTTAAGCTTATTTAAGCTTACTTACATTGTAGCTTAAAAATTCCAAGTGTTTAAGCCTTAAATATTATTATGTCATTCTTAGCTTATTGTGGCTAATTTTGGTTGCTTATTTTTGTTCTTTGTTGCTCATTTAGTATAGCTTATTATCTGATTTAGCTTATTTCTCTTTTGTATTTGCTTATTTGCCTTAAAAGTTAAAACAGTTAAGTCATTTAGATAGTATAAGCACTCTGTCACTTTAGAAGCTTATTTCTGTGCTTATTTTAGGTTTATAAAAGAAGTTGTTTTGCTAAAGTTGCTTATTTTTAAGTGGTTTAAAAAGTTGTAAAAAAAAGGAAACGAAAACGTTTGGGATTAGGGGAAGCCCCAGGTGAGCAAGGCTCGAACCTGGGACCTCAACCCACACCCAAACGTTTTACACACACACTCCACTACCAACGTGCCCTGGGGCCTTTTTCAGTTTTGATTTGCAACAATAATTCTTTATACTAGTTTTAGGCCTTTTAGCTTATTAGGCGTTTTTAGCTTATTTGACAGCTTATTTGATAAGCTGTGTTACCCGGTTTATTTTCTTAGGATAAGCATTGTTCAAGCTACTTTTACTAATTTTTTCAGATTTTTATTAAATAGTTTAGTATTTTTAAACATTTAATTTCATTAAAATCATTTTTAATTCATATAAAATTATAAAAAAGTCAAAAAATATAATTCTCTTTTAGAAAATTTTCTTTTAACATTTAGAACCTAGGAAGATTAGATTTGCTTCTGTAGGGTTTAAATTGCAATTTTTTTTTTAATGAACGGGATTGAATCCCGTTCATGTTTTTAGAGTTTTTAAGCCCTAATCTCTTCCATTTTTGATCTAGTTTTCTTTGTTCTAGCTTTTTAGTCAATTAACACTTATAAAAACCAAAAAGATCATTTTAGGACTTAATCTTGATAATTTAAGGTTTTTAGGTCCCGTTTAGGATTCCCGTTTTGCGGTTTTCGTTAAATTTTGTCTTACCTTAATTGTTTTAAAGTTTTTGGCTTATTTTTCCTGTAGTTTTAGAAAACCAATATCAATCTTGTTCCATTCAAGCATCGGTTTTCAAAACGACTCTCAGCTTTCAATTGTATTCCTCGTTGGGGAAATGACCCGGGAATCATACTCCCGGATTACTATAATTGTGATTTTTTGATTCTTACCCTCTTATATTTATATATTTATATAAGTATTTTTATATTTATATATTAATTATATTTTATAAAAGGTATTTGATTCTAATTGATCAGTTTTTGGCGCCGCTGCCGGGGAGGATTGTCTACGATTGTTGAAGCCGTTTGAAAATTTTTGTTTGAAGATCCTTCCGTGTGAAGTTATTTTGTTTAATTTCTTATAAAAAAAATATACAAAAAGATTTTTCTTTTATTTAGTATAATTATATATAAGAATAAAAAAAACAAAAATTAAAAAATTGTCCAAAAAAAAAAGAAATAATTTTTTTTTACCAAGTTGGTAAAAGAACACCAACATATAATACTTTCAATTGAAGTATTATCCATTAATAAGTTCCCGAACCAAAGATCAAAAACTTACCTTTTGTGTCTCTCGCAACGTACGGCTCACCTTTGAAAGTTAAACAAACTCCTTTGTGCGTTTTTCTTTTGAAGAGTTACCGAGAAGCGAGTTGATTATTAGGTTTAAGTGTCTTATCTCATTGTCCGTATTAAAATTTATTGTGAATACATTGTTGAATAACATAAAAAAAACCCAACAAAAATTAGTAATAAATTTCTTTTTACATTTAGTGCAGCGACTGTTTCTCAATCTCGTAACTCTACCAGTCAACAACAACAAGTCCAACCGACTTTTGTTGAACCATTCAATCTTTTTTGAACCAATTGAAAATCAAGCTCCTCCCGTAGTTACGATGGATGATACTCGTACTATGGCTCAATTGCTCGAAGCACCCACCGTGGGTTACTTCGAAACGGCTGGTCTTGGGCCTGAAACGAATCATCTGAGCCCAAGTTATGACCTTTTAAAGAAAGGGCCTTTCTTCATACGATCTTGGGCTTCCAGAAATAAAATAGCCCGGTCTTCAATACTTGGGCCTGCATCAAGATCACTTCTACAATGAAGTTCTCGAACGTCCCGAGTACGTCGGTAAAGCTTATGCTTTTCCCATTTTCCCTCGAGGGTGCTGCCTGGATTTGGCTTAAAAAAGAACCCCCTCCATCGATTCTCACATGGGATGATCATTTTTCGAAATTCATCAACAAATTCTTTCCTCCTTCCAAAACAACAAATCTTCGAAATGAAATCACGAGATTTCAACAACGATTTGATGAAACTTTTTACGAGGCATGGGACCGATTCAATGATCTTCTTCGGGCATGCCCACATCATAGATTTTTGGATTTGCATCAACTCGATACTTTCTATAATGCTTTGAACTCTAATGATCAAGATTCGTTGAATTCTGCCGCGGGTGGTAACTTTTTGGATAAAATGCCTCGGGATTGCCTAAGAATCATTGAGAGCAAATCTAAAGTTCGTAACTCACGTAACCAACTGGTTGTTGCCAAAGTAAGTGCGAGCACTTCTACCCCCGGTATTTATCCTAATGTTTCCGAACTTAAAGATATGGTGAAAGCCTTACTTCTCGATAAGAAAAATCAAACCCAAGCTCCCGCTCCCGTAAAAGCGGTCGAGGAAAGTTGTGTTACTTGCGGTGGTGCTCATTCTTACCAAAATTGTCCCATCACCGATGGCAATGTTTATCGTGACAATATTCAAGAATATGTTTCCCAAGCCACCGTAACTAATTTCAATCAAGGAAATACCAGTTACCGAGCCCCGATTGCTAATCAAATTCGACCTCCCGGTTTTCCTCCCGTTCAACAAAACCAAGGAAATAGCCAAAACCGTTACAACCAAAACCGGGGGATTAATTACAACCAAGGCCAAATTTATCCACCTCTGATTAATCAACCCCCGGTTCACCAAGCTCCACCTTACCAAGCTTCGGCTCCGCAAACACAAGGTGTGTAGAAGGATGATTTTTAAAACTACGTCAAAGCTAATGATGCAGTGATGAGAAATATGCAAAATCAAAATCAAAACTTGCAAAATCAAATGACCAATTTAACGGACATGCTTTCCAAATTCGTGAATTCTAATACCGCTTCTACTTCAGGTTCGGGTACACTCCCTAGTAATACCATTACTAACCCGAAGGTAGATTTGAAGGGTATTACCACCCGAAGCGGTGTTGCTTATCAAGGACCCACGATTCCTACTACTTCTTCTTCTCCTCCTAAAGTAGTGGAACGTGAAACCGAGGTGACAAAGGACACGGTGCCTCCTACTAATAACGGAAGTACCAAAGACGTCCAACCTCCGGTTGTCCAAATTCAATCCCAAGTACCAAATTCTGAGCCCGTTGTTGCTCCCGTTAGTGCTCCGATGCCTAACCCGAAACCGTCAATTCCGTATCCTTCGAGACGTAATGATGAAAGGCGCCGTGAAAAAGCTAACGACCAAATTAAGAAATTCTACGAAATCTTTAAAGATTTGAGTTTCAAAATTAGCCTCACGGATGCTTTGATTCTTATGCCAAAATTTGCCTCGACTCTTAAAGCTTTAATTGGAAACAAAGAAAAATTAAGTGAAATGGCTAGAACGCCTTTAAATGAGCATTGTTCGGCGGTTATCCTCAACAAGTTACCCGAAAAACTTGGAGACCCCGGCAAATTTCTCATACCGTGTGATTTTCCCGGAATGGATGAGTGCTTAGCCTTGGCCGATCTTGGCGCTAGCATTAATCTCATGCCATTATCCGTGTGGAAAAAGCTTTCTCTTTTGGAGCTCACTCCTATTTGTATGACTTTTGA
Source organism: Tanacetum coccineum (assembly GCA_026074375.1). Classification (NCBI taxonomy): domain Eukaryota; kingdom Viridiplantae; phylum Streptophyta; class Magnoliopsida; order Asterales; family Asteraceae; genus Tanacetum; species Tanacetum coccineum. The sequence continues at coordinate 76,264 of BQNB010010563.1, read as the reverse complement.
ACTTGCGGACCGTTCGATTACCCAACCGATCGGTATCGCCAAAGATGTCGACATAAAAGTAGGAAAGTTCCAATTCCCGGCCGACTTTGTAGTCGTAGACTTTGATGCCGATCCTCGAGTCCCCCTAATTCTCGGGAGATCCTTCTTAAAGACCGGACGTGCTTTGATTGATGTTTACGAAGGAGAATTAACTCTTCGTGTTGGAAAAGAAGCCGTAACATTCAATCTTGATCAAACTTCGAGATACTCCTCTAATTATGATGATAATTCGGTTAACCGAATCGACGTCATTGAAATGGCTTGTGAGGAGTATTCTCAAGAAGTTCTCGGTTTCTCCGATGTGATTGCGAGTGGCAATCCCACTCCTTATTGTGACCCGATCATTTCTACCTCTTCTCCGACTCTTACTCCCTTCCGGGATAATGATTTTCTTCTCGAGGAAGTCAACGCTTTCCTTGCTCTTGAAGATGATCCAACTTCACCGGAAGTTGATGACTCTTATTACGACCCGGAGGGGGACATTCTTCTTCTTGAATCATTTCTCAATGATGATCCATCATTACCCCCTCCCACTCAAGGAAATTATTTGCCTGAAATTCGAAAAGAACTTAAAGTTTGTGAAGCTAAAACTGATAAATCTTCAATTGATGAACCTCCCAAGGTCGAACTCAAGGACTTACCTCCTCATCTCGAATAACGACAAGTTGCCCGTCATAATTGCTAAAGACTTGAGTGTCGAGGAAAAAGTCGCTCTCATAAAGGTTTTAAAGTCACACAAGCAAGCCATCGCTTGGAAACTCTCCGACATTAAGGGTATTAACCCAAAATTTTATACTCACAAGATTCTTATGGAAGAGGACTACAAACCGGCGGCTCAACACCAAAGACGGGTGAAACCGAAAATCCACGAAGTCATCAAAAAGGAGGTTGAAAAACTTCTTGACGCCGGATTAATTTACCCGATCCCGGATAGTCCTTGGGTAATCCCCGTGCATTACGTACCTAAAAAAGGTGGTTTTACCGTTGTTGAAAATGATGAAAACGAGTTAATTCCTACTCGATTGGTTATGGGATGACGTGTATGCATTGACTACCGAAAGTTAAATGAAGCCACCCGTAAAGACCACTTTCCACTACCGTTTATGGATCAAATGCTCGAGAGATTAGAGGGAAACAAGTACTATTGTTTTCTCGATGGTTTCTCGGGTTACTTTCAAATTCCTATCGACCCTCATGATCAAGAAAAGACCACATTCACGTGTCCTTATGGAACGTTCGCCTACCGTCGCATGCCTTTTGGCTTATGCAATGCACCGGGCACGTTCCAAAGGTGTATGATGGCTATCTTTCATGATATGATCGAAAAAACGATGGAAGTCTTCATGGACGACTTTTCGGTCTTTGGGAATTCATTCGGAAATTGCCTCTCTCGTGTAGACAAGATGCTTCAAAGGTGCGAAGACACCATGGGAAAAGAGTCATTTCATGGTTAAGGAAGGCATTGTCCTTGGCCATAAGATTTCTAAAAATAGGATTGAGGTCGATAAAGCCAAAGTCGATGTGATTGCTAAGTTACCTCATCCCACCACCGTCAAGGGTGTTCGGAGTTTTCTCGGTCATGCTGGTTTCTACCGACGTTTCATTAAGGATTTTTCCAAAATTTCCTGACCGATGACTCATCTTCTTGAGAAGAATACTCCGTTCATCTTCTCCAATGAATGTATTCAAGCTTTTGAAACGTTAAAGAAAAAACTTACCGAAGCTCCAATCTTGATTGCCCCCGACTGGGACTTACCCTTTGAGCTTATGTGCGATGCAAGCGACTTTGCCATAGGTGCAGTCTTGGGGCAACGTCATGAAAAACACTTTAGGCCTATACACTATGCTAGTAAAACAATGAACGAGGCGGAATCGCATTACACCACAACGGAGAAAGAAATGTTAGCCGTGGTGTATGCCTTCGAAAAATTCCGGTCTTACCTCATCTTGAACAAAAGCATTGTGTATACGGATCACTCCGCCCTAAAATATCTCTTTGCTAAAAAAGATTCCAAGGCGAGATTGCTCCGGTGGGTTCTCCTCCTTCAAGAGTTCAAGTTCAAAGTAATTGACACAAAAGGAGCCGAGAATCTCGCGGCCGATCATCTTTCCCGATTAGAAAATCCTTATGAAAATGTGCTCGACCCAAAGGAGATAAATGAAAAGTTTCCTCTCGAGACACTTAATATGGTGACTTTTTGTGGTGACTCAAGTACCCCGTGGTTTGCCGATTATGCAAATTACCACGCGGGGAATTTCATTGTTAAAGGGATGTCGTCCCAACAAAAGAACAAGTTTTTCAAGGATGTTAAACACTACTTTTGGGACGACCCCTATTTGTTTAAAATATGTGCGGATCAAGTAATCCGACGGTGTGTTGCGGGCCAAGAAGCTGTTAACATCCTCACAGTTTGCCATAGTGGACCCACCGAGGGACATTACAGTGCCAACTACACCGCCGAAAAAGTTTTTGACTCAGGATTTTATTGGCCCACAATTTACCGAGATGCCCATGACTTGGTCATCCGATGTGACACTTGTCAGTGTCAAGGAAAAATTTCGCAACATGATGAAATGCCTCAAAATTCCATCTAAGTTTGCAAAATATTTGACGTTTGGGGAATCGATTTCATGGGGCCGTTCCCGTCTTCACAAGGGAACAAATATATACTCGTGGCTGTCGACTATTTGTCAAAATGGGTTGAAGCGAAAGCGCTCCCCACCAACGACGCCCGAGTTGTTTGCAAATTTCTTAAATCTCTCTTCGCCCGATTCGGTGCCCCTCGTGCTATCATAAGTGATCGCGGAACCCATTTTTGCAATGACCAGTTTGCAAAGGTCATGCTTAAATACGGAGTTACTCACCGTCTCTCCACCGCGTATCACCCACAAACAAGTGGGCAAGTTGAGGTATCCAATCGTGGCTTGAAACGAATTCTTGAAAGGACCATAGGCGAGAACCGTGCCTCTTGGTCGGATAAATTAGATGACGCACTTTGGGCCTTCCGTACCGCTTACAAAACACCCATCGGGTGTACTCCATACAAGCTCGTGTACGGAAAGGCATGTCATCTACCGATCGAGCTCGAGCACAAAGCCTACTGGGCCTTGAAGCATGCAAACTTTGACCTTGAGACCGCGGGTGATCACCGTAAAGTTCAACTCAATGAATTAAATGAACTTCGTGATCATGCCTATGAAAACTCTTTGATCTATAAAGAGAAAACAAAGAGGATCCATGACTCAAAGATCAAAAACCGCGTTTTCAACGTCGGTGATCAAGTCCTCCTCTTTAACTCTAGATTGAAGATTTTCTCGGGCAAGTTAAAATCCCGTTGGTCCGGACCGTTCACCATTGCCCATGTGTACCCTTATGGCACCGTCGAGTTATCCCAAAACTCCGGGCCAAACTTCAAGGTGAACGGTCATAGAATTAAGCACTACTTTGGAGGGGACGTACCACAAATGGTTGTCTCGGATCTCCAAACCTTCCCCAAGGATAAATGAATTCGGGGATTGGGTCAAGCTTAGTGACCCTAAACAAGCGCTTCGTGGGAGGCACCCCATGCTTATCCATTTTTCTTCTTTCTTATTTCTATTGTGATGTGAGGAGGCTTGTACTCTTCCGATTCTTGTTGTTTGTACTTGTGATTTTTTGTAGGATTGACCCAAAATTTTCTGAAGACTCTCGTGTTCGGTGTTTTGTCCCGGTCCACTCGAGCTTCCTAGCCTTTGCTTGCCATTAGTTTGGGGAAATCCGATATCCTAGATTATTATCGACTAACATCTATCTTTTAGCATACTTGATAAACGGCTTAAGATTTGTGTGATACTTTCTCCATGCTCGGATTATGCATTCGACTTTTTGAGTTCTAGTATGGGGTTATAAGCCTTAGACTAGGAAACATTGAGGACAATGTTTAATTTTAGTATGGGGTAGTATATCTTCGATATGATCTTACCTACCCTTTGCCCGTTGTTCTCACGTACCCTGTTTTCCCACAAAAATTTTAAATTTTTAAGTTTTAATATCTAGTTTAATTTTCACATATAAAAAAATATGTTAGTTGAAAAATAGAAAATAGTTGACACGAATGTAGGCTTTCCGTTGGTGAGAATGAAAAGTAAATTTTGACCCGACCGGTTTTATATCTTAGCTTTCTCCTTAACTTTAAATAGATTGATTTTGCTAATCTTTTATACAAGGAGCTATAAAACGCAAGTCTAGCTTAACAAAGTCAAGACTTTGCAAGTTCCCATAATTGATTTTAAATATGCGAAGTTCGATTTATTAGAATTGAGATTGTTGCCAGTCTATGTGACTTGTTAAAGTGCCGATCTTAATTCGTTAGGCTAAGTATTCACGAGTTTCTTTATTAGAAATTTTAAATTGTGAAGAACAAGAGATGATAGAGTAGAGTATAATCTTTGATGCTAAACATAGAATAGTTCGATTTCTTTAAAGCTCATAAAGGTTAATTGTGGCTTTTTGCTCTCATCAACTTAATAAACGTTATATAATTGTTGAATAAATAAAGTTTCTTTGGTTTTTGCGATTCTTAGTTTAAATCACTTCGTAGAGATTCCCTCTGGTGAAAGTAAGGTACACATCGAGGTTTTGTCAGTGTTGTGAGGAAATAGACTCTTGGACCATGGTCGGCTCGCATAAAAATGTGGCAATTGTTAAAAGACCACAGGACTTGAAATTTGGCTATAATAATAATTATGAAATAAACCGAAGCTGAAATAAGACTTCTGGATCATGGTCGGCTCGCATACCGATGTGACAGTCGTTTAAAGGGTGGAGGTAATAATAATAATAAAAAAATTGTGGGCTGATAAAAGTTTACTACCTCTTGCCGGCTCACAACCGATGTGGTAGTCTTCTAAATAAGGCACATAGTAATAATAATCCGAGACTGATAAAAGTTTGCTGCATCTTGCCGGCTCACAACCGATGTTACAGCCTTCTAAAAGGTCGAGGAAATTACCAAGGTCGAAATATGTTTGTTGCATCTTGCCGGCTCACAACCGATGTTGCAGCCTTCTAAAGGACCGAGGTTTAATAATGTTGCAATAATAATAATAATAAAGCCAAATTTCGACTCCGGGGTTATCTAAATAAAGCCTCCGTCTCTGGACTCGTAGTTGAGTTGTTTCGGATGAAATAAAAAGGATAACCCCTAAATCATGCGAAATTAGAACCTTAATGTGGACCTTATTCTCACCACATCGTCTCTTTAGGAAATGATTTCAAACTATTAATGGTCTAAACCGGGTTTACTTTATTAATAAGGACATAATTTATTTGTCACCAATAATAATAATAAAATCCTTAGAGGAAATTAGGAATAAGGGAGGAAAAGCAAATACACAATTAGCTTTTATGAGTAGTGTTAGCATTATAACTTGTATTTTACAATGATCTTGTTTTTAAGCTTGGCTTGGAGGAGTGAAAGTCAGGGACGATGAATTTATCCATTTGGACACTTTTTGTGCTTTTTGTTCCGTGATCCTAAAAGTTATCAATGAATAATGAAAGCAATACATTATGTCACACATGAATAAGTTGTAAGTTGTAAATTATGAAAATCATAAAAATGGAAAAATATTGAAAAAATAGGAAAATGGGGTGTTTTAAAACTTGTGACTTCTTAACTCTCCCCACAAAAGACTTTGCTACTTTTCAAAGGATTAGTTTGGGGAAGTTTTATATGTCACAAATCACATATCCTTTTACACCAAAAATGGCCCTAAAATGATCAAATTGTGCAAATTATGCTTGTATATTGCTTGTTTTGTCATTTGTGATGTGTAGGTACGAATATTGTAAAAATCACAAGAAAACGGTCAAAACCGGGCAAACACGGGAACGGATAGAGTGCACAAGAACCGGGAGTTTCTAGCAAAAGTCAACCTTGGTCAGCCATTGGTCAACCCACAAAAAGACAAAACCCTCAAAATCCCAAATGAGCCCTTAATGTTAAAACAATTTCACCATAAGTCCCTAAACTCATAACACCGTTAGTCCCTAAAAACCTTAGGACTAATGGTCGTTAACTCTGAAAATCTATAAACCTTTCACCCTTTTAACCTAAGCCCAAAACAGATTACACCGGCCCAATTTCTTTATAATTACCCGAGCCCAGGTCAAACCCTTTTTTTTACCCTGGGTCAAACTCACAAATCATTATAAAGAAAATGGCGCGAAGGATTTTCACTATTCACCCTTCGTCCCCATATTTCACCCTGAGTAAAAATCGAGTAAAAATCCCATCAACCCTCATTCCAACATGGTAATAAAGATTCCGAGTACTAAGCTACACCTTAACAAAGAAAAACGTCACCAAAGCTTATCATTGGCCAAGACATCACAAGGAATGACATGCGGGATATCAAACTAACACACCAAAAGATGGGATTTTACACTAAATTAAGGCTAAAAGAAGCACAAAGCCTCTGACATAAGGATTGCCACGCTGGCAATCAGTGTGATCACATTTTGATCAAACGGCTACAAGAGGGCATCCAATGATTGCAAAGAATAAAGGGCCAAGATTAGAAGTCAAGGGGAGCGTGTGTAGAAGTCTAGATCCTTCTCTCTAGGCCTATAAATACAAGACCTCTCTTACTCACAACGGATCATCTAGGAGTAGTTTTTAAAAGTAGCTTAATATAGATTTTAGTGTAATTTCTTAAATATAATTTTCAGCTTATTGTTTTTAATACATGTAATCTTCTGTTTTCATCAATTTGTAATCAGTTTCATTAATAAATAAAAGTTCATTTTCATTAAGCTTAATGTGTAATTCATGTTTTCACTTAAAAGCAATTTAGTATAATCATACACTCTACTATTTAAATAAGCTAAAAAAGATATCATTCTAACAAATAAGCTAGTACTAAGTTTATTAAGACTCAAATCCTCTCATAAATTACCACAGCTTTTATGGAAGGGAAGCCAATAAGGGATGGGCTTCCAAGACCACACCAACTTATCCTAGGATAAGTTGGAGCTTGTTGAACAGCTCTTGGAGCATTTGTAAGCCTTGTTTAAGCAAAAGCTATTGTAAGTTCTTACTTTTCCATTTATAGCTTTAGTATTGCATAATTAGCTTAATCTGCTTAATAGTTGCTTATTTCTGCTTAATCTAGTTTAATTGTGCTTATTGTAGTATTTAATTGCTTATTGTGTTCTCTTGTTAATTTAAATCCTAGTTAGCTTTAAAGTAGTATAAAACAGTT
>BQNB010010563.1:4986-58031 GCA_026074375.1 Tanacetum coccineum | reverse complement strand
TGGTAGTCGTCAGGGATGAGAACTTCATCTACCTCAGGTTGTGTAACAATTAAAAATTTACAATGGATGTTTCAAAAGCAAATTTATTTATCTAACAACAATCAATAAATAATTTAAGCAATGATCTAAACCTTGAAGTGGGTAAATTTTAGAAAAAATAGTCATTGGTCTCATGAGTTTAGATATGAAAAGTGTAATAAAAGTAAGGAAACAAATGAGAGGGAAGAACAACAACAAGAGAAGATGTATTAATCTTACCAAGCACGAGTTTAATCCACGAGAAGGAGGAGATGAAGGCAAAATCGCCCAGATCTTCAATGGGATGTTGTGGTTAGGGCTTAGACAATTGAGGATAAAATGTGTGACAATCAAGTGTTTTTCTTTTTATACCCTCTTTTTTAATTTCTCAATATAAAAAACACGGAGATATGTCGTGAACAAAATCAATTTCCATACCAAATGGGATGGAAATAAAAAGACAAAGGATGCAAATCTTGGGATATCCAATATCTCTGACCGTTCTTTTCTTTTAGTTACCAAACAATAGAAAGGTGCTGTTTCTTTTTTTTGTCTAGTTGAATATAGTTTCTGAGTGAACAATGTGCATATCTGGAATAAAAATAAGACCCATAAGACTTGTTTCTTTTTTCATTGAATTTATGAGATCAAATTACTTTTTGAAATTTCTTCCCCAAATATTACAAACACAAACACCCATATCCATCCACATATAATCAAGTTACAAACTGTAACCAAAATAAAAACAAAACAAGTTCATGACTCGAAAACTACATAACAATTATTAACCTTTCGAAAGTATAATTTCTCTTCACTAGTCAAAATTGGTCCACTATATGCTTTCTTAAACAATTAAAAGCAACTATGATTCCTTATCACAATCATGGACAAAAACCAATAAAATACATCACTTTCTTGTTGAAATTGGATACAAAGTTGAAAGAGTTTGTATCAAGTATCAGGAAAATGCCTTTCGATTCTCTTGTTCAATAATGATTTTGTCACGTTCGAGAAGATGTTGGTCGGCGCAAGAAGGAGGTGACGACGTGGGGCTGTGATGTGGTAGAAGAGTGATGTTGAGCCAACAAAGTGGTGATGAACTGATGATTTAGAGAGATGATGTAAAATCAAGAGCAAGTTGTTTGATTGTAAAAGAGAAAGTAGGTGGTTTTGTTTTGGAAAGAGAGAAGAAAAATATAAAGTTATATTTGTCTAATATTATAAAATATTATATGTTATTGTGTTTGAATTGTGAGAATCTACTTTTTTATGTGCTTCCCAATTAGAGCCTAATTTAAAATAAGTCAAAAAGAAACAATCGAAATCTCCACTTCAATTTAATTCTATTTTAAAAAGACCCTATTCAAAAGAAACAACACCTTAGCCATTACCATTTCTCTTACTCTAACTCTTTGTACCAAACACACCCTAAAGTATAATACTAGTCGTCACATAAATATTTTGAGTATGTAATTAGGAGGTGTTTGGTTTAGGGGTTTTGCAACCAAGATTGGTATTTGGCTTGAAAAAACTTGTTTGGTTTGCATAGATTGGCATTTGAGGGCCCACAAAAACCAAGTAGAGGGGTTTCTACAAAAGGAGAGGGTGAAAGTGGGATTTCAAGTAAAACAAATGTTATATATTGAATATTATGACATTTATTTATATTTTATTTAAAAACTTTGTCATTTTTCTAATAAATATGTAGGTCACATCTTTAATTTAATCAAAAATTCTAATCATGTATCCAATCTAAGGGTGCGTTTGATTTGTAAGTGGGATTGGAATTAGATTTGGATTTGGAAAATGTATGAAAGTAAATTAAGAGAGAGAAAATTAATTATTATTTTAAAAATATATATATTTTATAGATGAATTAAGTTAGAATATAATTTTTTTGAATAAAAAATAAAAAAGTTAAAAAGAATATGCATCATCATGTGGCTGTGATCTTTTTGAAAGTCAAAAAATTATATTTTATACATGCATATAGTCAAAACCCAAGAACTCATATGTAATTAGAACATGGCAACCATGGACGCACGTGAACCTAAAGAGCCCACACCAAACAACTGATTTTAATTATCATTGAGCCTAAAGCATCTAAAACCCGTATACCAAACAACACCTAATTTGTAAAACAAACACTTAAGGCCCGTTTGGTTTGTAGATGAGTTTATGATTAGAATTTGGTTTATGATTTGAATTTGGATTTGATGTATAAAAGAGAAACTAATATTTAAAGATATATTTTATATTAAAATATGAATTAAAAATTATTATATTAATATTAAATGGTATTAAAATAAATAAAAATTAATGTGAGAAATTTTTTTATTGCAAATAAAAGGAAAAAAACAAAAAAAAAAACAAAAAAAAATGGACTAACTTTTATCATAAACGCACCCTAACTACCCTCCTTTACCACATCCCCTTATATATGGGGTTACAAATCTAACCCGATTTTCAAAAATAAAACCAAAACACTTGATTTTAACTTTTTAACCCAAACCTTCAAGAAAACCCAGAAACCAAACTGGCCCTTGTATTACAAATCTAAATCCAAATTCAATTCCAAATCCAAAAATTCAAATCTTAATCCTAGAACCAAACGGCCCTAGTTTAACACTTTAACATAAGGAAAATGCTAGAACCACAAAGAGATTTATACAAAAAAATTTACAAAATGACTTGTCATAAAGCTAGTGGCATTGTTAACTTACTTTTTAATTATCTCTCTTAAATACACCAAATAGTTTACTTGACACATCAGTGAAAAACTTTTTGTAAGTTTTTTTGTGGTTCTAGGATCACTCTTAACATAATACATTTCGCTTCTCAAAATTTATATACATCTAGTAATTTTGTTAGGACACACACGCTGATGGTTAAAACAACACTTGTTCTTCACTAACAGCATCACAAGATGCCGATGAATTACGTTCGGGAAAACGTACCTTTTTTTTTATTGTTTTTTCGTAATTCGGAGATTAGTCGCTCATTGGACTCCCACTCACGAGCTCCCGCATATCCCTACACAGCACTTCTCTGATCCTCTTTTATGCTTCGATCTTCTTTCCGATCTCATTTCCTCTATTCATGAAGAACCTAAGGTATACGATTAATTTAATCGTTTCGCCGCGAAATGCGATGATTAGCTATACGAAATTAAATGATGTTTTGCTCAATTAATAAGTGTTTGAACTTGTAATGTTAAGTGTGTGACCTAATTTGTAGTTAAGACTGAAACCGAGCTTCGTACGGCCTTACAATTACGTTCTGCGAGGTTCTCGATACAGTTTATTGATGTGTATAAGGTTATATATGAAGCTCTCCACAGTGTGCCACATCAGCACAGTCAGTTAGGAGTTTGTTAGAGTATATGCTAGAGTTACTCCGACAATCACTTAGTTTGATGACCGACATATATACACATGTGTAGAGTTACTTTGTATATCATGAATTTATTTATTTTTCGTTACTTAAACCTGATCAATACGAAATGTGATGATTAATTATACAAAATTTGTTTTGTTTAGTAGTTAATTGTCTCTAGTGTTAAGTGTGTGACCTAATTTTAGTTAAGAGTGAAAATAACTGATATTAGAGGAATATATTATATAACAGAAAACGAGCTCCTTACGACCTTACGGTAACGCTCATTGATGGTTTTGGATACAGTTTTTGATTTGTATAAAGGTTGATAGTCAGTTAGGAGTTTGTTTGGGTAGTTATAGAGTATGCTAGGGTTACTGGAACAATCACTTGGATAGATGATTAATTTTGCGGATTTTAAGTTTCTATAGTTAAACGTAAATTGTTGAACCTAATGTTATTGATTACACACTGTATCTGCCTCTAGAGGAAAACAGTATATAACAGAAAACGAGCTCGTTCTGACTATACGACAAAATGGCGATTACTGGCGTTACAGTTCTTATACAATTGGTATATGCATACGAGGTTATTTATGAATATGTGATAGGCAATAGATACTTATTCAGTTGAGTAGTAGAATTTGCTGGCGGTGCTACATATTATTTAGCGATCTCCACGCTCTGCCACATCAGCATAGTCAGTTAGGAGGTTGTTAGAGTATGCTAGAGTTACTCGAACAAATACTTAGGTAGATGACACTCATATATACACGTTATGATTTACGCACACTATCTATTTCTCTAAAATCATGTATACCACTAATATCTAACAACACTAACATGTATGTAGAATTGGCATTGCTTTGTTATCATGTTGAGCTACAGAATCATGTATCTCATCTTTTTGTTGTTGTTGATTTTGGTGACGTATACACCGTTTGGATGAGATAATCCGCATTTGATGCCATTCAAATGAACCAACTACTTTCCAACGATAAAATTGACGTAGATTTGGATGGTTAATAGAACGGTGTATTTACTTAGCTGTATCAATAGGTGTGTAAATACTTACCTTTTAAAAAGTTAATAAATAAGCCGTATCAAAATCTGATAATTTTGGTTATAGAATAGCTAAAGGTAAATTATTTACTACTGGAGCGAGTTGAAGTTCATGATTTCTACATTTAAATAACAAAATTGAAATTTTCAGGAGTCTGTACTTTTATGGCAAAGGAAATGCGAGGATGCGCTATTCTCTTTGCTTATTCTTGGTGCAAGGCGCCCTGTGCGTCATCTGGCGTCTGCTGCAATGGGTAAAATCATCTATAAGGGGGATAATATCTCAATCTACTCAAGAGTCAGCAGTCTACAGGGTTTTCTCTCTGAAGGAAAGAAGAGCGAGCCTTTGCGAATAGCTGGTATGTCAACTTGTGTCAAGTTTTAATGTTGTGATATCAATGTCTGTTCTTGATATGAACTTTAGTTATTTCGATATGGCCACTTACCTGATAGGATTATCAAATATGCAATCTATAGATATTGTTCTGTTATATATTGGCGGTCTTATAGGCAATGGACTTATTATTGAACTGGAGCTGTATAGAGGGTAGACTATATAAAGAAGAGAGCATGCCATCAGTATTTCAGTTTATATATTTAAGTATTTTCACGTGTTTGCTGATGGTGGTATCATTGTGAAGTTGTAGATGGCTAATTGTATATGTTTGTTACATTTATGTTTATTTTTAGAACAATCTAAACTGTCTCGGCCATCAACTTCTTATTTTACTTTGCATGTATTTACGCAATGTAAATTGCGAGTTCCCCAATGTATTTCTGCAATCTAAACTGCTATCTAGTTGGACTGCCTTGTTATTCTTCATGCATTTCCGCAATGTAAACTGGGAGTTCTAATTCTCTTGCAATGAATATAGGTGCTGCACAATGCTTGGGGGAGCTATATCGACTATTTGGGAAGAAAATCACATCTGGTCTGCTTGGAACTGCTACTATTGTAGCAAAGCTAATGAAGTTTTCTGAGGTAACCTTAGAGATCAGTTGTTTTAGTGTACTGCATTAATTATCTGAAGCACTTTTACAACAGGTGCTGCAAATTCCCTAAGTAAGATGCCTTTAAGAAATAAAGATACCGATAATATTCAGTTTGTATTATGTAGAGTTTTTAGATCTATGTAGTTACATGATAATGGCTACTCATGAATCAGATAATACTATAGGCAGTTCAGTACTTTAGCTTTTGGTACATAGAGCCTAAGTTCAGCACTTTAGCTTTTGGTACATAGAGTTCTACATAGCCTTTCAAACCATATGAAAGACGTATCTGATTTTTCCCATACACTATCTTGGTGTTGCAGTAGCTATTAATAAGTGCTAAACCTAGGAGTTTAATCAGAAAGGAATTATGGCAGTCAGAGGCTTTATAATTCTGATGATGTGGCTTTACTTACATTTAGTTTAAATTGAAAATTGGTTTAAAAATATAGAGTTACATGAAATGCTACCAAATATTGGATTGATGGAAGGATGGAAGAGTGAATATTTAAATATATTTGGTATTACAACTGGCTTTCAGAAATTGTGTGGTTTATTTGTATTCTTCCGTAATAGCTTGTTTCTGTTGTTTATAATTTCAATTAATATGGGACAAAAGGTGTACCATAGATATACATAGTTAACATTACAACTTCATCCTTTCTGTGTTTCTATTCATTCCATGATCATAATCTATGTTGATGTGATTCTAAAATCTTTTTTCTGCTTAATGATTAGGATTTTGTGAGACGAGAGGCTTTGCAGATGCTTAGAAATGCTCTTGAGGGTTCTGGCGGCAATGGCTCTATTCCTGCATATGCAGAAGCGTTTCGTATAATTATGCGGCTTGGTGTTGTAGATAAATCATTTATTGTCAGAAAAGCCGCTGCAAGATGTTTGAAAGCTTTTGCAAACATTGGAGGCCCTGGTCTAGGGGCTGGGGAGCTTGACAATTCTGCCTCTCACTGTGTCAAGGTACCATTTTGTGTTCTCGGTAGTTACTCAGAGTACTGTCTAGTAGCGATGGCTAGGGCGGGTTGGTACAATTAGAAATGGGTTAGATTGGTCCCTTTTTGTCTTTTATCTAGTGAGTTTTTGAATAGTTATTTTGTTAACAATTTGTAGAATGATAATTTAAGTTGCTATTTAAAGTATTGATTTATGAGATTTTATAGAATTTGAATATACTTTGGGTGGCTTTCCATCTGTTCAACCATTTTTGTTTATATTTAAGCTTTATAAGTTTACCCATCTAACCCATAAAAGGAAAAATATAACCAAATTGACGTTAAATGGGTTGAAATTGCCACCTATACTCCGTAGCACTAAAATTCCATGTCTGACATCTATATCTTACAAGGCTCTTGAAGATCCTGAATCGTCGGTTCGTGATGCCTTTGCAGAAGCCTTGGGAGCCCTGCTTGCTCTTGCAACGAACCCTCAAGCACAGGTATACCCTCTGGCTCTCAGATCTGTACCCTTTTCTTCTTGTTCTGTCATATAGCCATTTGACATTTTATTATACTTTCAGGTTCAACCAAAGGGGAAAGGTCAATCTAATCCAAAAAAACTCGAGGGGAGCTTGCAAAAGCATCTTATATTGCCTTTCACTAAAGGTAAAGTATAACACAAAGAATACATTGAAATACTAATAGAAGTATAACAGAACATAAAACTACAATAATGACACGTCAATAACTTTGGCAGATGTAGTTTTACTTGTGAAAGGACCAGTTAAAATATGAACTTCAAAACGATTAGTTTTTTCAATGTACACAGTAATTTGATATTATATTAATATTGCAGCAAGTGGACCTCGATCTAAGAATTTGCGAATTGGTCTGACCTTATCATGGGTCTTTTTCTTGCAGGTAAATTACATTCTATTGCTAGTGTTCAGAATTTTATGTGCAACATTTAATCTTTGTGTCTTACCTTTTTCTGTTATATTATCCTAAAGTCTGACACTATCCATCTATGTTGCGGTTCTCTCTGCCTTTCTCCCTTTCTTTTCTAGTTACTGGTTCTTTTTTATTATTGTTTTTCTTTTAAATATGAGCACTAATAAAAACAATTGCCAAGCTGTTAAAATGCTATTCCTAATGCTTTTATCTATTTTGAACTTCAAGTCTTACTTATCTTGCTCTAGTGAGTTTTTTTTGGTTTTATTTCTAAATGATAACTGGATAATAAAAGGAGTAAGAACCATAGCTTTCAGCTCACTTCAAACTATTAGGTAAGTCTTCAGGGCGGCAGATTGATTAAATATAACTCATACTTATCAAACACAAAAAAGAAGTAGGTTTTCAAAAGAGGCCCAAATTTTGGTGCAAAGCTTTGTCTATGGTGAATTGTTGTTACATATACATGTCACTATCAAGGATTGGACATTTACATGCTCTAAAGTGACGCTATTGTTTTTGGAATTATTTGTCCTTTTATGGATAACGTTAACGTTTTCTTTACAATACATTTCAGGCCATGCATTTTAAGTATATGCATCCAGATAGCGAGCTCCAAGATTTTCTTGTGCAGATTATGGATATGCTTCGTGCAGATTCTTCTGTAGATGCACAGTCATTGGTATTTCCTTATTATTTTGTACCTTTAGATCTGTTTTCTTGATGTTATGAAATGATTAAGATTTACTTGATGGAACAATTGAGCAAGAAAACTAAAATTCGTTCCCGTTTATCAGCCGTGAGATTAAATCAAGATTAGTGCTTTAATTTCCAATTTACACAGTATTACATTCTTCATGTGATACTGTGCAAGGTTAAACAAAGCCGCTTAATTGCAAAATAATTGTCAATGCTTTTACATGTATTGAGTTCTGTAGCATCAAGTATGCAGATTCTACATTTTTCCTGGCAGATTCAACATCTTATACGTAATAGTAGTGGATAGTCAGTCAATTTGAGCACATATTATGTTTATGAGGCAAAGAGCTACATCATTATGTCGATGCAACTTGTCATCTGCTACTCTGCTAGATACTTTATTCTTTCATTCTTTAAGGGTTGTATCAATGTTAGTTCTTACTTTTGTTTTTGCTACACAAAAGGGTTTTAATGAAGTATTAATAAATTCACTGAGTGTATGATTTACATTCTCTTGAAGGCATTGGTATATTATATTACGGGTTGGTGTGATTATCACATGATTCGTGAACCCTACACAAAGGGGTATTCTTAGTTAATCTAGGGAAAGCGGGTTTATACCGACATCATATCTGATACACATATTTATATGGCTGTGGTCTTCCTTAATTCAGTTTGTCCTTAATTATGTACAAATTCTTTGTTGCAGCTTCAGTCTCCTGATGCAAGTCCATCAATGAAAATTGCCGCTTTACGCACTTTATCATATGCCTTAAAAACATTAGGAGAGGTAAGGTGTATTATAAAGCTGTGTTTTTCTCTTCGGTTAATTTTTGTAATTTGTTATGATACACGATCATGGGGTAGTACTCTGATCTTCTCAAATGATGATACTTGATGAGTGGATGTTGCGTGCTTCTTTTTCTGGCTGGAACAGGACTGTTCACATATATTTCTTGTTGAGGACCTATTTCATTGTTTGTTGCTTGTTATTTGGATGTCTTTAGGCAATGTGACATTGATTGCCAAATTCGTTTGACATTAAGTTCTGGATGATATATTGCATTCTTATACTCTATGACAATACATCACTACTAGTTCTTCTCTTAATGAATTCCCATACAATATGACAGTAAATTACTGACAGCTATTCTGTTTATCTTCAGGTTCCACTCGAATTCAAGGAGGTTCTTGATGACACAGCTGTGGCGGCATTATCTAATTCGTCACCACTTGTAAGATACTGATTTTGAATCTTGTATTGAGGAACTGATATTGATAAAAACAGAAGGAATTACACTGATGTTATCCAACAAATGCAAAACCTAAGTTCTTTTGTTTTGAACATTGGAATTTTTATTCAGAATAAATGCGATACCGAGGAGCTAGATACAAAAGGACTACATGAAAAGGACACCAAACACCAAACATGCAAACCAGAATGATAAAACTCAATGTTAATCCAAGTTGTATTTGATGTAATAATAAACACCCTATAACTTGTATTTTCTTTCCGTCTAGGTTCCCTTTTATACTTCTGTTTGGTCTTGATCCAAGAGCCAGTAATAACTATATTTTTTTTGTGTGTAAAAAGATTACTGCTTTACAATCTACATATATTCTATCTGTTTTGTTAATTCACTTGTTATATACTTATTGAATTTAATCTAACATGAATGCTAGGTACGTGCTGAATCTGCCTTGACGTTGCGTACACTGGCAGAGATTGATCCGACATGTGTTGGTGGTTTGGTTAATTATGGGGTCACTACATTAAAGGCACTTAGAGAAAATGTGTCTTTTGAGAAGGTATTGTGAAACCTTTCTTTCATAGAGTTTGGAATTTAATCAGTTTCTTGTCAGTTAAAAATCTGAATATACTTGCTCTGATTTTTTGGTTGGTTCCATATGTAATTCTTGTTTAATTGAGCAGAATGTTTGCCTTGTAACTTGGCTGATCTAAGATTTCTGTATTTCCTTTGTAATACCATTTTAGTATCACATGTTGCCTTCAGGTAACCTAGATTAAAAATTTAAATAGCAGGAAAGAGTGTTAAGTCCTAGCTGCCTATTCTTTATTTTGTCAATCTTTTGGTCCATTTTGAGTCCTTAACTCTGTTTGAACTTAACATAATTCTATGTGATCTATCTGTACACACTACACTTTGCACCACTGCAGTGTATGTGTAATATGTATGTCCATGTGAAGCTCTTTTCCACAAATAATTTATTGATTGTTCTTTCATACTTACATATAGGGAAACAATCTGATGCTTGAGCTTGATTCTTTAAGTGGACAAGCTACAGTTTTGGCTGCACTTGCATCAGTTTCTCCCAAGCTACCTCTTGGTTATCCAGCAAGGTAACATCCACTCTGCATCGTTACTGAGTCATTTCTGTGTCTTGTTTTGGTTTGTTTACTTACTTGATTGACAATTCATTATACTGAAATAGTAAGGAGTCATTTTCTTTGTTTTTGTGCATAGATTGCCTAGAACAATGCTTGATGTTGCTAGGAAAATGCTTACAGAAGCTAGTCGTAACCCTGTGGTTGCAACAGTTGAAAAAGAAGCTGGATGGTTACTACTATCATCCTTGTTGTCCTCCATGCCAAAGGAGGTAAGTGTTTTGGTTCTTTCAGTTGCGTTATAATAGTTCTTGATTCTTAAAGGCGCTGCATAAATTTTACAGGAAATGGAAGATCAGGTGTTTGATATTCTTTCTTTATGGACGGATGTCTTTAGTCGTGTCCAAGATCAAGATAATTCAACAGAGGATTTGTCTTCTAAAATAAGGTCAGCCTGCTTTACATGGAGTAGACTTACATCTTGTGGAGATACATATAGAAGCATCCAACCTGTAAATATAATTTTGTTTAGATCGACCTTTATAATAGAATTTTGTTTAGTAAAGCTAAGTTTTGCTCATGCTGTTTTCTAGAGTGTGGTCTGCTGCAGTTGATGCTCTGATTGCATTTATAAGATGTTTCGTTTCTCAAGATGCCGTGAACAAGGGGATCTTGCTCCAACCAGTGCTATTATACCTTAGCCGGTATGATTAGAATCTAATAGTGTTGATACTGTGTTTATTTTAAACTCAGAAATATTTTTTATTTTGCTGATTCTTCATACACAAATGTATGATGGTAAACAGGGCATTATCCTATATTTCCTCTTTATCAACCAAGGACAGTGATGTGAAGGCTTCTATGGACATCTTGATCAGCAGAACATTGATTGCTTACCAGTCACTATATGATCCAATGACATACAAGAGTGACCACCCTCAACTTATTCAAATATGCACAAGTCCCTTTAGGTAATCAAGGTTTATTTCTATGCACAATTCTTTAGTTTATACTTTTATGCCATGCTGGATTTCTCTGCAATAGTTGTGAAGTATATGTTTTTGCTTTTGATGATGGATTCGTGAAACAGAGAAGCATCTAAGTATGAAGAAAGTTCCTACTTGAGAATACTTCTGGACAGCAGAGATGCTTGGTTAGGTCCCTGGGTTCCTGGAAGGTATTTAATTCTTTCAAAGTTGCAATCTAAACCATCGATCCATGCTTCTGAATGATTCTTTTAAGTTTGTGCAAACTCTTTTTTTTTTTTTTTTTGTGCAAACTCTTTCGTCATTGAAAATTTGTAAATGTTGTTTATTATTGATGGCTAATAGGGATTGGTTTGAAGACGAACTTCGGGCATTCCAAGGTGGAAAAGATGGTGATTTGCCTTGTGTATGGGACACTGAGATCCCTAGTTTTCCTCAGGTAGAATGGATTGTTCTCTGGTAATATGGTATATATAGTTGATCCTAAAGGAAAAAAAAAATCATGTGAGTTAACAACTCATTTCATTTGCTGGCTAAACATTGTGTACAATGTGCCCTAAATGTTTAGTTATATTTGTATTGTAACTATACTGTTCACTTTTTAGTAAGCTTAACATACACACTATTTATCGAACCAAGCTCTCAAAGCTATCTGAATTTTTAGACAACTGCTCCTCATTTGGTCTTCTTGAACCTCTAGATTCTTAATGATACTTGTATGATGTGTACACCTGACTCACTTTTTTGATATAGCTGAAAATAAATTTTAAGTTCATATTAAACATTATGGGTAACTGCAACATTCTTGAATCTGTCTATTTGACTTAATATTTTATGTTAGTAAACATATCCATTGACGAACATGTTTGTTATACATGTTGGCTTAACTTGCAGCCAGAGACTATTAGCAAGATGTTGGTGAACCAGATGCTCCTTTGCTTTGGAATCATGTTTGCTACCCAGGTAGCGTTTTATTTGCGTGCATTTTTCCCTACTCAATGAGATTTAATGATTCCTGGATTTATTTTTAATTAAGTGGTTAAATTGTTACCCCAGGATAGTAGTGGGATGTTATCACTTCTCAGCACACTTGAACAGTGTCTAAAATCTGGAAAGAAACATGCTCTCCATGCAACCAGCGTCACAAATGTATGTGTGGGATTGCTTTCTGGATTAAAGGTGCTAATTCTCTCTTTGGTTTCTTAACACTATATATTGCTGAATCAATTTAAACATATCTAATATTGGTTCATTATTATATATTTTTAGGCCACTCTTACGTTACGATCACAACCATTAGAAATGGAGATATTGAATGCAGTGCAGGGGATCTTTCAGGTTTATTATGCTGTTCATATTACATCCTACTTTTTATTTTATCTCATGATAGTTCCTGAATGGTTAAAGTTTTATAATGTATTGATGACAGGGTATTCTTGCTGAGGGTGGTATTTGTGAATCACAACGCAGAGCGTCATCAGAAGGGCTTGGGCTACTAGCTCGCCTTGGAAATGATATGTTTACGGCCAGGCTGGCAAGTATTTTACACTTTTTTTAGTTTTATGCTGTTAAGTTTTAAATGTTTTTTACACGTTAAAAATCTCAGTGTTTGCGTTTTCAAAAACTCCAACTTGTTATGCTGACTCCCTTTCCTCCATGCTCTCTGTGTGTGTGTGTGTGGGTGTCATGTTTTCTGATCCGTGTATTCTCTTATTCTGATCAGACTAGATCACTGCTTGGTGATTTAACTGGGGCAACAGATTCTCACTATGCAGGATCAATTGCTCTCGCTCTAGGTTGCATCCACCGCAGGTATGTTGCTTTTCTAATAAAGCATTTGCATAATAATAATCCTTTGCCAGTATTTCCTACCTTTTTCTTTTACTTTGTTTCTCATAGAGCTTGTACTAAATCTCTTTAAGACTGAGACTATGGCCTCAGGCTTCCTCAGACCTCAATGTGGTAGACATTCTCGGTTACTTTAATCACTTGGTTATCTTTAATTTGGTACGACTCTCTGTTACATAGTTGTGACATCATATCTTAATATTAGATATAAAAATATTTTGGCTGTGAAGCAACAAAATGAAAATTAATTTAGTAAAAATCAAATGTTAGTTTCGTGGAGCGAGTTTGATATTATTAATTTTATTGCACCGTTTAGGCACATTTTCATAAATGCACTCATTTGTATGTTTTCATGTCACATCTGATTCCTATAAACCTGAACAAAATGGTGTTGCTTCCATCTTATTGTCTAAGAGAACTAACTGCTTTCTTAGTTTAGTCCTTCGTTTTTCTTAACAGAAAGCGAGGTCCAAAGTCCACCTTAATGATTAGTAGATTACTAATACTTCATAGCATGATCATCATCAAGAATATAATTATCATATAGAATCTATGCTCGTGGCTTTTCCTGAAAGCAAAAGATTTTATCATTGTCATATTGCCTGCAGTGCAGGAGGAATGGCATTATCAAGTTTAGTACCATCTACTGTGAACTCTATCTCTTCGCTAGCTAAAAGCTCAAAACCTAGCTTACAAGTTTGGGCTCTGCATGGACTTCTTTTAACTATAGAAGCTGCTGGCTTGTCCTATGTATCACAAGTTCAGGTACTTGCTCTTTTTTAATTTCTGCATTACCACCATTCCCTCTAATATTTAAATAAATAAGAGCTATAAATTTGCTTGGATTTATAATGTCCCTCCCGCTTTTTTTAATATCATTATCTAAAAGGTACATAGTGTTTGATAGTGATATTTTTTACTCTTAAAAAGCCTGTTATCCGATCTCTTTCTTACTTTTAAAACTAATCATTTACATCCTATCACAGAAGGAAAATGTGTGGAGATATATTATCAGTTTTTTCAAGTCAAAACTTGTGATTCTAAATTTGGACTTGGTGCTTTTGCTGTGTCTCTAGCTATATGTGTACTTATATTGCAGAACAACTGCTTGGATGTCTTGTTTCTCTACTATGGTTTACACATGGTCATTTTTTATAATCCCTTTGCAGGCAACACTTGGCCTTGCTATGGAAATACTTTTGTCTGAGGAAAATGGATGGGTTGTGCTTCAGCAAGGAGTATGTCGCCTCATCAATGCTATCGTTGCTGTTCTTGGTCCTGAACTTCACCCTGGAAGTATATTCTTTTCTCGTTGCAAGGTTTGTACTTAAAGCTTTTCATAATATCAATATCTTGAATGTTGCTTACTATTTTGTTGTAAATTCTGTTGGTTTTGGGACAAACAAATATATTCCTTCATTATGTGCAGCAATTAATTGTTCGATTTTGTACAGTCTGTCATTGCAGAGATAAGCTCACAGCAAGAAACAGCAACACTTCTCGAGTAAGGAACCTTACTCTTCATGTATGGGCAGTGTCTATTAAGATATGTGATTGTACAGATTACACACAACAATCTTGTTCTTTCTAGATTTCGTTTTTTTAATCTACAATGAATACTTGTTTTAGACCATTTATTAATATATAATTTTGTTACCTTTGCAGGAGTGTTCGCTTTAGCCAACAACTTGTACTCTTTGCTCCCCAAGCTGTTACAGTTCATTCTCATGTGAAAGTCCTCCTCTCAACTCTTTCATCAAGACAGGTATATATTCCATGCAAGTGTCGTAAGTACTTTTAAAATAAATTTCTTTGCTATGAAACAGTTTCTCTTTTGCAACAGCCAACTTTAAGACATCTTGCCGTGTCTACTCTACGACATCTCATAGAAAAGGATCCGGTACGTAACACATTCATACTCTATATTGTTGCTTTTTCAATCTATGCTGTCATGTCTCTGTTCATCTGTGATTTAAAATATGCAAAGCTTGTTTGTATAATCATCGTTTTCACAATGGCATAGCTGAATTATAACAAAATTATGTTACATGCTTACATAATTGGGAATGCAGTTGTTTCATAAATGAAGTAATTTCCTCTTTGATCTGATTTTAATCCGTCGGGTCTACACTGTTCAGTACTTTTTTTTAAGTTTTGAGCATGTAAACTCATCACTAATTTTTGATACTGTCTGTTTTAGAATCATTAACTTGTTCGTAACTGCTTATTATGTCCATCTACTAATGAGGGACTACTTGCAGGAGCCCATTATCCAAGAGTTAATAGAAGAAAATTTGTTCCACATGCTAGATGAGGAAACTGATACAGAGTATGTATTTTATCATTCATATATGGTCTTTTAGTTTATTAGCAGGTCTTATGGAAACATAGATCTGTAGATTGCATTTATGTTAATGATTTTGTTTGTTAGTGGATGTTAAAACATGACTTGTTTGTTGGTCTCAAACTCTGCTTTATTTGCTTTAGATGTTTCGTTTATATAGAAGTTCTTAGCCATTTTTATAAGTGTAGGACACTATCTCTAGGTGGTTTTTAGAAATGTTAATAAGGCGATTATAGATATGTTTGGAAGTTGGAACTGAAAAACACTTCTCATATGGATACATGATCGGTCAAACACGCAGCTAGCATTTTTGGGATCGATGAAAAAAGTAAAATGACAACTGTTATGGTTTATAAAAAGGGGATCTAGTGCACACATTACCAACAGCAGAACCATCAAGACTAAGTTTGAAATCATCTTTGTCTAGAAGTTTTTGAACCTCGGGCAATGTTGCATAATTAGTCAATATCAAAGATTACTAAAGCTTCATGATTTTTGGAGCCTGACGTAGGTATGAAACTTTTTGAACAATATCCCAACTTTATTGTCTACTTAAACAAGAATGTTAATTTTATATTAACTGATGCTTTCGTATTACTAATTTCATATTCTAAGCTACTTACCTCTGTTAGGTAATTGCATGTGTGAGTAGGCAACACCCCCTGGCCCTTGTAGTCAATAGGAGGAAGTGTCCAGCTTGACTGTACTGCTATTGCTTCCCTATTTAGTAGTAATTAGTTATGTTCTACAAGGTTCATTCCATCAATCAATGTTGCATCCTGCCATCCTACAACTGAAGTATGTATACAGTTTGCATTTTTTTCCCTTAGACGTAGTAGAATCCTAATTTTCTTGCAGATATGCAGTATATATCTTTTTTAGTGGCTAACACTAAAGATGTCTTCTTATTATTGTAGGATCGGGAATTTGGTGAAAACCACAATTATGCGGTTACTGTATGCATCATGTCCATCATTTCCATCTAGGTGGCTATCAATATGCCGTAACTTGGTATGCTAACTCTTCCTTCATGTATGCTTTCTTATGATATGAAGGTTTAGTATGATGTGCTTTATGCAACATTTTTTGAAAAATTTGTAGTATTTAATGCTTTGATTTGATCATTATGTATTACTTTGTATCTGCATATCCACACATACTTTATCAAAAAAGTATAAACAAAAAATGTAGCTCAAAATTTCAAACTTTGTTGACATCAAGTGGAAAATTTGGCTCATGAATATTGAAATGTTCATCTAGGTTCTTGCTACATCAAGTGGAATTACTAGAACCAACAAAGAAGTGGATGATGATCCTGTTAGTGGCCCTGATGGGGACACATCTTATGGAGAAGATGACGAGAATATGGTTTCTAGCTCTCGAGGATTACCTGGTGCCAATGCTGCTAGAGATAAGCACCTCAGATATCGAACAAGAGTATTTGCTGCAGAGTATGTCAGTCTGCTCTTATTTATTGATAATAAAATATGTCACGCCTTCATATTATGCTTTCTTTTCATGCATTATGTGTTCTTTAGGTCCATGGAAGGCTAATTAACTTAATGCTTCTGCTCTTTAGTTGTTCCTGGTCCTAATATAACAAAGTATATGATATAAATGTAGTATGGCTGTCACCTTGGTCTGCTCTTTACTTGTTCATGGTCCTAATATAACAAAGTATATGATATAAATGTAGTATGGCTGTCACCTTGGTCGACCAGTTTAGTCAATAATTCATCACGCTAGTAATTAGTCACAACTTTCAGTGAAGTGACTCTCTGATGGGCTTTTTAGTAATATTCCTGAATTTTCCACCTTTATCATTCATCAATTCATCTCTTTTGGCTTCACGTCCTATGTGTATACTGTTTGGTTTCATTTTCAATATTTTATGCATGTAATATCACTGGCACAGCCAGCAAGTATTTGGTTTCTGATCTATGTTTTCTATATTGATGCTACCAGATGAGTGTAGTTTTACGCCAACAAATTCTCCTAAATATATCTGTATTGACAATTGGAACAACTTGTATCATGGCCTACTTGGAAAAGCCAAACACCATTAGATTAGGCCATGTTTTATTTAGGAGGATTTTAAAGATATAACATTACTGTTTGGATTATTTATATCGAGTCTCCTGCATCATACGGTACTTTCACAGTTTGACTTCTGTTCTATTTGTTAAATTATTGGCCTATGGTACAATTCGGATCATCAGTGTGGCTCTACTGGTTCGACCTTTGATCTATGGCTGTTAAAAAGTCTAAACAATGAATCACTTTGGAATAGGTGCTTGAGTCATGTACCAGATGCTGTTGGACAAAATCCTGCTCACTTTGACCTAACATTAGCAAGAAGCCAGTCGACCAATTTATTGGCATCTCGTGACTGGTTAGTCCTCCAGGTTCAAGAGCTTATATCTCTTGCTTATCAGGTATAATTGTATTCATTTTAGTTATTATATCAACTGGATCCGTTCACAACACCTCATGTAATTCATAAATGTTTTAATGGTACTTACAGATAAGCACGATTCAGTTTGAAAACATGCGACCAATTGGCGTGGGACTTCTACGTACTATTCTGGACAAGGTATTGTGCACAACACTAGCTAATGTTTTAGTGCGTTTTGCCAATGATTAATGTTTTTATGTCATCCCCGCATTTGTATGATTTACAGATATTTCATATATATATTCTAAAGTGAATAAGTGCTTAACTATGCAATCTATTGTATATGATTTGCAGTTTGGCAAGGTGCCAGATCCTGAGCTTCCTGGACACCTATTATTAGAACAGAACCAGGTATTGTGCTGGATAAAGTAATTTCTTTTAATCAATCAAGTTACCAATTTACTTTAGTGAATATATCTGCTTTTTATGTTATCAAATGGTTATTATTCTTGTACTGCTCAATAATGCCACTTAAATTCAAAATTTCAGGCCCAGCTTGTTTCTGCTGTTCGCACAGCATTGGATACATCATCTGGACCTGTTCTCTTGGAAGCAGGTCTACTGCTGGCTTCTAAGGTTCACATCACAAACATTTATCTATTTCATTATGTGATAAGAGACAAACATGGGGTAAAAGGATAGATAATTTTACAGATATTGACAAGTGGTATGATTAGTGGAGATCAATTGGCAGTCAAACGGATATTTGCACTGATTTCACAACCTCTGGAGGACTTTAAAGACCTTTATTATCCATCATTTGCTGAATGGGTTTCATGTAAGGTAGGTCGTTTCCTCCGGTTATAGATATCTTCTTAAAGTATTCTTTTCTGCAATAGGCTTTCTTGTTTAGTGACTTGGTTCTAATGCCTCTACTAATTATCTCTCTCTGTATCGTTTCATAGATCAAGATAAGACTTCTAACTGCACATGCATCTCTGAAATGTTATACATATGCGTTCTTGAGGAGACACCAAAGTATCCCAGAGGAGTATCTTGGACTATTACCGTTATTCTCAAAAAATTCAAGTACATTGGGAATTTACTGGCTGTCTCTGTTAAAGGATTACAGTTATGTATGCCTCCGCACACGTCCTCATGTACATGTGAGCGAATCCTACGTATATACTTTTTGGTTTTTTGAACCAACTATACAGTGTACACACATCACATTATGATGTATATAATTTTTCTCTGTTCTTTCTCCAGTGGAAACCATTTCTTGATGGAATTCAATCCTCTCTGGTTGCTAAAAAGTTAAAGCAGTGTTTAGAAGAATCCTGGCCGTTTATCTTGCAAGCAGTTTCTCTTGATGCTGTTCCAGCGAATGGGGATGTGAGTGAATCTTCTAGAACATCCGAAAACACAACCAAAAGTGCTTTTTTCTCCGGATACAATATGGTGGAATTGAAGCAGCAAGATTATCAGTTTCTGTGGAGCTTTTCTCTACTTGTTCTTTTCCAGGGACAACACGCTACTCCCGATAAAACCATTATCCCATTGGATAATTTGAAATCCAGCTTTGGCAGTGATTCACCAGTTGCCGACAAACACTCAATAGCAATGAAGTTCTACGAAATTATATTACCGGTTTTTGGGTTTCTCTCTGCAGAAAAGTTCTTTGGGGCCGGATTTCTTACAATTGATCTATGCAGGGAATTGCTACAGGTGATTACATTTATTTGTTATTAATTTTTTGCTGTTGTATATGTGGCTTTATTTAACCTCCTGTTATCTGAATGTCAATATTGATGCTAACAGCTGTTATCCTATGCATCTTTTTGGCACGCTACTAATATTAATGTGCATTGGATGACCTTAGTAACTTTTGTCTTTTAATTCCTGCTCATTCTCAAACACCAAGATTAATTTCCTTTTCACATATTTTTCATCAATGTTAAACTTTATGGATGCAGGTTTTTTCATACTACATTTTCCTGGAAGATATATTGGATAGTCATGCAATCTCAGTTCTATCACAGGTACATATCGAGTAAAGCTCTGGATCCTGTTATCTTTATCAAATTTTATTCTTTTTGAAGTGTTTCTGTCGATACTATATGATGCATTCGAAGTTTACATTTGCTAGCATCCTGTTTTTATTCTGTTTGTATAAGGATATCTTTAATGATTTTGTGTAACTCCTATACTTTGATTAATATTTGGTACTGAAACATTTGAATGTTAAGCTTTCCTTCTATGCTATTGTTGAGATATCCAGGATTAGCAATATTCAATTTCGACATTGTTGATGACTTGTATAGTTTTACTGAAGAAAGTTTTTTCCATGCTGCTCCTTTTACAGATTGTCAAGAACTGCCCTAAAAATTTCTTTGAATCCGGAGAATTTGCATATCAAGCAGCTGAACTTTGTTTGTCCTTCATGTTCAAGTTTCTACAAAGGTGACTCTAAATAAATGATCTTATACTCTTCACTATCTTAAGGGATATTTATCTTATAGAATATTAACTGGAATTACCAATTTTTTTCATATATTGCTGTGTTTTAGTTCCTGTGTAAATGCATCCAGTCACACAAACTGGGAGTATAAAATATCTCTGTCTTTCACTTCAGCAAAGAATCTTTTGATGCGTCTAGAACCCAAGGTAACTAGCTCGATTTGTTGTAGGTTTTATATTGAATATTTTCTCCAACAGTTTCTGTTATGTACGACTCTTTAATAGTTCATTTATCTATAGCATCTTTGTGTTCTATTCAAGTTCACTTTTCCCATTGTCTGCACAGAAGCAACTACAATTAGCATTGGCGTTTCTTCTTGTTGGATATAAGTGTGTTGGAGAAGCCTCAAATGACGTGTGGCTGTTGAATCCTGTCGACTATGTACAATCTGTGGTCCTTATGTTGAAAAATCTTGTTGATGGTGAGTTTTAAGCATTTTGTTTCATAACGCATGAAAGTATGCATCTCCATTAACTTACGGCGAGTATCATTTGTGTTTGAATGATAATAGTTGATAGCTGACATAGTTTTTTCTGGCAGGAAAACCTAAGTTGGATGATGACGCTCTTTGCTATTTGAGGACTATAACCAGGACTTGCCTGAATATGAATATTAATATGACCAATGACTGTATCAAGAACATTCATCAGTTGGAGGATAAGATGACAAACTCATCTAAATTGCCACAAAAGAAGCTAGCTTTCTCTCTTGAACAAATTATCACCTTCGCTAAATTAGCATATGAAATTGAACTTATTAGTGACAGTCAAGAGAGTAAACCCATATTCTACAGCATGCTATGCCAATGCAGAAATTCTTTCCACCAGGTTCTTAAAGATCAACACATACAGGTAAGAATTGCAAAACCTGAAACTAGAGGTGACAAAATGGGCGGGTCGGGCGGTTTGGATTCGGTTCATCCCAAATACTTGTTCTCCAATTCTTTTTGATTTTTTTTGGCAACATAATTTAAACAACTTGGTAATTATATAGTTTTCGAACAAGTTAGAGATAAAACACCTTTGGGTGAATTTTAACCCGTTTGACCCATTATTTTTATTTTAACTTTCTTATTATTTTACGCGTGCGGCAAGTTAGAGATAAAACATAACAACAGTTGACCTATTTATATATAAATGGGTCAAAATTTCCACCTTGACCTGAAACCGGTCCCTTGTATTAGTAACAACCATAGAAAAGACTTCTGGTATTGATTCATTACGTGCAGGTTCAGGCGACTGCCTTGCAAACACTAACCGGCGTGATACGAGACTCCAATGCTGAAAGTAACACATTTATTACATTCTTTATCGGGGAGCTTCTTAACGATATTTTTTGGATCATCAAGCAAGCATTGAAGGTATCACATCTGCTCATAGCCTCATAATTTGAATTTCATTTTTCAAAATCCTGAAATGGTTATTTATGACAGAAACCCGTTAAAAGGGAAGCAATAACTGTTGCTGGAGATTGTTTGAAAATCTTGATGCTTTTGCATACATCGTCTAAAGTTGCAGAATCTCAGACAAGCTTGATGAGCCTGCTTCTTGAAGCAATTGTCATGGTTCTGTTAGCTTCAGAGAATGATTCCTCTCAGGTGAAAGCAATCCTCAATATTAAACATTCTAGCCCAATATTTTTATTTTGTTTTCGTCTTTCTTGCCATCAATTTTCAGCATAATCCGCCTGATAATCTATGCATATTAATTACAGGAAGTCAAAGAACTGAAAACTGCGTCCATGAGGCTTGTTTCTCAACTTGCTCAAAGTCAAACCTCTGCGGGCTACTTCAAGGATGCATTATTATCCATGCCTTCCACACGGAGGCAGAAACTTCAGGTGGTCATCTTTCTGTACTATTCTACTCTGTTGACTAAATACGCTGACTGTCCACTTTGCTTTTATCCTATTGCTTGTGTCGTCACAAGTATAGCTGTCCTTTTCTGCAAGTCTTTACCAAACACTTATTTTTAGATGTTAGGTTGCGAAATAGGTAGGTCGGGTAACGGGTCAAAACTAGTATCTTTTGGTAGTTTTCGAAATGGCTAGGATTGACCTGAAACACTTCGTATCACAATAACTTCACCTTTTTAATGAGTAAGGAGTGTTAAACATGATTACAGAAGTTAATGTTATAATAGCATAATTTTCTGGAAACAAATACCCACTTTTGGTTTACGTGTTTGACCCATAGGTGATAAACATAACTGAATTGAACCCATTTATAAGTGAGCAGGTCTAAAGTGACACCCTTGCTGACAAGCAATTTTTGTACGTTCAGGAAATAATCCGTGCTTCTGTAACACAAGATCAGCTTTCAACCCCAACTAAATCTCAATTGCCAACTTTGGTGATTAAGATGCCATCACAAACAGAAGAAACCAAACGCCAACTTTCGCCACCGTTAGCTGCCACAATAGTTAGTGATGATGCTAAGGATGACAACGAAGAAGATGAAGAGGAAGACGATTGGGACACCTTCCAATCTTTTCCTGCCTCAACAAGTGAACCTAAATCTACTGAAAATGTGAGTTCAGATAAGAATGCGCTCCAAGAAAACACAACTTCTTTGACCAAAAGCTCGAGCACAAGCACTAGCACAACCACGAGTGAAGACGAAGATGAAGAAGGGGAAAAGTTTTCTGCCTTCGCAGATGGTTTCAAATTTCAATATAATGAAGAACGTGTTTCTGAAAATAATGAATATGAAGATGAGGATGACTATGAGGATGAAGATGAAGATGGAGGCTCTGGAGAAAGCGATAGTATTAGAAATTGTGAGGGTGTGGATTTAGGTGAATATTCTAGAGAAAATAATATATCAGGTGATGGAGATGAAGAGGAAGAGGAAGAAGTGACCAATGAAAATATATTGGACCAATTGAGTAAAGTTCTAACTGATATGGCTGAGGAAAGTTCGAAATCCTCATCAACCTCTGACTCTGATAGTGATGAAAAAGGGTCAACTCATAGTAACGTTGCATCAGAGAAGGATGAACGTGAACAAGATGACTCTCAATCTGGGAATGAAGAAAAAGCTTCAACTCATAGTAGCGCTGATGATGACTTATCTGGTCAGCACTCTACTTCTCAAATTGCAGATGAAGAGAAAAAGTCGACTCATAGTACTGGTTCATCTGAGAAACATGAACATGAACAAGAGGACTTTTTGGGTCAACCCTCTATTTCGCCACCTGTGGACGAAGAGAGAAAGTCAACTCAAAGTAGTGCTGATGAGGACGTCCCTGGTCAACAATCTACTTCTGAATTTGCGAAGGAAGTAATAGAGTCAACTCATAGTAATGCTGCATTGGAAAAGGACGAGCCTGAAAAAGACGAGGACCTTTTGGGTCAACACTCTACTTCTCAAACCTTGAACGAGGAGAAAAGGTCAAGTGTTGATGAGGACTTTTCTGGTCAAGACTCTACTCAGTTTGTGAATGATGAAAAAGAATCGACTCATAGTAATGCTACATTAGAGAAAGATGACCCTGAACAAGTGGAATTTTCTGATCAACACTCTGCTTCGCAATCTGTGAATGAAGAAAAAGTTTCCACCCATGCTAGTGCTGACGAGGAATTTTCTGGTCAACACTCTGCTTCTCAGGAGAAAGATAGACGTGAACAAGATGACGACTTTTCTGGTCCACACTCTACTTTAAATGAAGAAGAGCCGACTCATAGTAATGTTGCGCCAGAGAAGGATGAAGGGTTAGAAGAAGAGGATTTTTCTGGTCAACGCACTACTTCTCAATCCGTGAATGAAGAACAAGGTGGTGATGATGCATCTGTGAAAGATGAACCTGAACACAAGGCAAACTTTTCTGGTCAACACACTGATTCCTAATCAAGGATTGAAGCAAAGGGGTCAACTCATGGTAATACTGCATTCGAGAAGGATGCACGTGAACAAGACGAGGACATATCGGGTAAACACAGCCTTCCAGAGGCTGAAGACTGACCCTTAATATAGGATTATAGCCGTACCATTTATTAAGTCGGATTCATTTAGGTAAACATCAGTTGAGATATAGACCTAAAGAAAACAAATATATTAGTTCATACAATTAGAGGTTTGTTGTTTTTTATTCTTTGATCTCCATATATTTGTACCAACAAACTCGGTTTGCTTCCCATGGGTTTCAATGTTTTTGTTTGCATCCTGGGCATGTTTTGTCATGATTTTTTTGAAATATTGGTCACACACCGGCACGGCGTGCTTCCTTGGTACGGAGTATTAGTTTGGCAACATATACATAGTACGTAACACTCAACTTCCGTTCATAACTTTTATTATAGCGTTGAATTTGCTTATCATTGTATTCTATATATTTATTATAATTTTTTTAACTTATTCATTTTGTAATAGGCTTTATTTATGTTACTTAATGATTCTAGTTTATTTGTTACATTAAAGTATAATAGACATAAAAAAGCCGAATGATTCATATAATTCCAACATTTTGAGGTGTAATTAACCCGAGGACCGCCATCTAATTGACTACGATAGTTCTGGCCCGAAACTCAATTTGGATTTATAAGTTTTAGCTCGTCTCCTTTAATTTGAGCTAGATAGAGCCTTATTTTAGAACTCATAAAAGTTCGATATTTTAGCTCGTCTCATCTCGCTTCTTATATACTCCTTCCGTCTTAAAATAGTTGTTCCCGTTCAACTTTTTTTGTATCATTCTAAATATATATAATTTTTATTTTTGTGGAAAATCGGGTTGACCCGTTGGTCGAACCGGTAACCCGGTGATTGGAATGGGGAGTTGAATAAATTATTAGAAGCCTATGGAAGAAGCTGTCTGATTAAAGATAAATTGTTTAGTGATGGACATTCCTAAGATACTTTCAACATTCAACTTTTCAAGAATACGTAACAAGAGAAAAGTTCTATATAGAACACTGTCTAATTAAAGAACAATCTATTTTATCTCAACACTACATTTTATTCCCATCTAATGATTTAGATTAATTCATATTTTAATTTAATTAAAAAACTCACTTTCATCTTATTTTTTTAAAATTAAATATCTCACAAACCGTTAATCGTTACGCAAAACGAAACATACCATCGCGACGAGAATTAAATCATCTTTCTATAGAGGGGCACTTCTATATACTTTCGACGAACTTTTTTTGATTATTTTTTTCAGTCACGTCTGAAAAAATCACATGTGATTTTACGAAATCACATGTGATTGTGATACAAATCACATGTGATTTTTTCAGACGTGACTGAAAAAAAATTCAGAAAAAAAGTTCGTCGAAAGTATATAGAAGTGCCCCCCTATAGAAAGATAAAAAAATACTCGTCGCGATGGTGTATTTTTTCGATGACGTAAATTTAATTATACCTCGCGAAGAAATAATATTATCCTTTACCATAGAGGGACACTTTTATATACTTCGAGCGAAATTTTTTTTTAAAATTTCCACCCAGGAAAAATCACACGTGATTCGAAAAATCACATGTGATTTCTTACATTAAAAATCACACGTAAATTTGTAGATTCACATGCGATTTAAGATTATGAATCACACTGATTATATTACTTTAAAAATCATAAGTGAATTTGTAAAATCACATGCGATATATGAAATAGCAGGTGATTTTTAAAAACAACAAATCACAAGTGATTTTACAAATCACGTGTAATTTTTTTTGGCAGAAATTTTAACACTAAAAAGTCGTCAAAAGTATATGAAATCGATTTTTTTAGTTACGTCTAAAAAAATCACATGTGATTTGTATCACAAATCACATGTGATTTTATGAAATCAC
Organism: Tanacetum coccineum; assembly: GCA_026074375.1. Taxonomy (NCBI): domain Eukaryota; kingdom Viridiplantae; phylum Streptophyta; class Magnoliopsida; order Asterales; family Asteraceae; genus Tanacetum; species Tanacetum coccineum. The sequence goes on along the minus strand of BQNB010010563.1, from coordinate 31,755 downwards.
ATGTGATTGTGCTACAAATCACATGTGATTTTTTCAGACGTGACTGAAAAAAAATCAAAAAAAAAATTCGTCGATAGTATATAAAAGTGCCCCTCCATAGAAAGATGATTTAATTCTCGTCGCGATGGTGTATTTTTTGTCGTTTGACGATTTACCGTTTGCAAGATATTTTATTTTTAAAAAAGAGGTGGAAAATGGAGTTTTTTAATTGTTTTTTTTATTTGATGAAAATGGATGGCTAGGATGTGTTCTTTGGTTCTTTGAGATGATATCGTTCTATCATGATCTCACCTCTGGGTGATAAATGTTTTATAAATAGTATAGATATAGATATAGATGATGAAAATTATAACAATGAAAATATACATTTAAAATCCAAATGATTCATATATTTTGTATCAAATATTATATAAAACAAACAAAAATATTTAAAGATAAAGTTGAACAAGAAAAAAATTCAAGTCATTTGAGGAAAATTATTTTAGGACAGAGAGAGTATCTATTTAAGAATAAATTGCAAAAATCGCCTTTGTGGTTTATCTAAATTTCAAGTTCAGTGCTTACCTTTTTGGAAGTGCAAGGACCGTCCCTATAGGAAACTTTTCATCTGGTTTTTGTCCCGCTCAATATGCAAAAGAGTAAAGTCTAATAATGATTTTGAGTTTCACACATGTTGAGTATTTTAGAACATAAACTTGACTAAGAATCCTACATGAGCAGCTCGAGCTCAATTAAATTAAAACCGAGTCAATTTTTAGTTTTTTTTAACTAAATACAAAACTTGTCTGATTCACAAGTTTACTTGGTACACTCCCAAACTCTCTTAAGTTTCAACATTGAAATAAAATGATTTATACGTTGTCGAAATTAGTTGGAGCTAGAATTGCGAAAATTACTGACAAGGCCCAAACCAATAAGAATTCTCCTGCAGAGGACCATTAATGCTTCGTTTACCCTTATGACCCCGAATCTTGCGCAAATATATGAGCGATATGTGCGATATACACGTGTGGCCATACCAACGATTTTATAAAACAAAAAAAACCCTAAAACTGCCACGTAGGTTTATCGCTCAAAATTTTGAGCGAGATACATTAATTACACGCGATATTTCCTAGGGAAAATCAAAGTGAAAATTGAAAAGACTAAACAATATGTTTGAATGACAATACATGCAAGGTTTTTGATTATAAGGCTGCATGCGGCTGTTTTGGTGTTTTATATCAAGAGTTTGAGTTTTAAATTAGTGAAGGAGAAGAAGAAAACCTTAGGTAGTGTAACAGAAGAAGAAAAGTGATGGTGTTACTGTGGTGGTTAGGTTTTGTTAGCGTTGCTGCGGCTGTTGTGTGGTGGTGGTGGTGGTGCTGTGGTGGTGTTGCTGCAGTGGTGGAGCTGTGGTGGTGGTGCTGTGGTGGTGTTGCTGTGGTGGTGGTGTTACTGCGGTGGTTGTCTGGTTGTGGTTGACGGTTGTTGGTGGTGACGGTTGTGTTTAATTGTTTTCTTATCAGTTAATATGGAGAATTATCGGGTATAATTTTTTTTTGTATTCCATTATCATTATTATTTATTTGTTATGTATATGTGCAATAATATATAATTTTATGTTTTTGATAATTTAGGATGAGCCTGTGACTTTGACATGTAGAAGTAAGTTAACGTTGATTAAAGACATTAGAAAAAGAATTAGAAACACCCCTAGGGAACAATTATTTAGGGGCACGTGTTTTGGTTGGTTGTTAGATATAGATCAATCTCATGAGAATTGTATACTAGTACATTTTATGAGTTGTCACCAAGTGGAGTCTGTAGATAGAGACACAGATGTTGTTCCTTTTACTTACAATTTAAATGGTTTTGACATACAATTTGGGAGGGAGGAATTTTGCCTCATAACGGGGTTAAGGTTTGGGGTAGAATATAGTTCGTGCTATTTAGTTGGTCGTATTCCTTTTAGGAGACGAGTGTTTGAATCAGATGTGGATGGTAACCATATAACTTGTCGAATGTTGCTACAAAAGATTGAGAGCGAAGAGTTTGATACCCTGAACGACGACGATGCTGTTGGTGTTTGTTTGTTAGCCCTTTTGCAGATGGTTTTATTAGGTCGTGAGCCTAGGCATAATGTCCCGGATTGGTATTTAAGGTTAGTAGTTAATACAAAAGCGTGGGACATGTATCCTTGGGGTTCGCACGTATGACCGATGTTGTGGAGGCAGTTAAGGAATGCAAAAGTTAAATGGTGGGATGTTCTTTATGCGACTCAGAATGAACCTGATAGTCATCTTCCTAAGTATTCGTTGACGGGCTTTACATGGGCCTTTAAGGTATGTCATTTATTAATTTCTAATCTATATGTATATGTATAATGGTAACAAATTTAAACAAGTAGTTTTTTTAGACGTGGATATTGGAGACGTATCAAGTAGGGGCGCGTAAATATTATAAACGTCAAGAGCGTTATCCTAGAGTAGTTGCTTGGCGTTTCGTTTAAAAGTTTTATCAAGATTATCTCCCGGCTTTTTTGATGTGAGTTCTTATTAATTATGTAGTTTATTTTTGGTATACCATTATAATATTTATTGGATTACGTATTTAATTTCGTAGTTAACATCTTTTTTATTTTTAAGGGAGCTCGACCTAATCGAAGACCGACACCAGATGCCTTTGAGGCTCGAGCGGAATGGTGGGTTTCAAGCAGAGACTTCTTTGATGGCCGTATTCGCGAACCACCACGAATACCGTCGCGTGTTCACCAACATAGTCGAGATGAAGTTCCAGAAGACATTTATCGACATATGCGAGAACAAGATAGGTCGTTAAAAGAAGCACAGTCGAAGGTCGCGACACACGATGTAATGCTCAACCAAATTAATGTGTTTTTGCAGGTAAATTGTTAACAGTAAATTTATGATGTTATATATAAAGATGAAATAATAGTTGACAATTATTTATTTAAAAAATTTAATGCAGGGAATGAACACTGGGACGATGCCGGGACCAATGAAAGGACCGGTCGAAGTTCGTAAACATTATGGTTTAAGTGATTTTAGTGTTTTTCAAAACACTCAAGTATTTTTTTTCGTGATTTTAATCTTCATATAATTTTTTTTGTTGAAAACTAACTAAATATTATAATATTGTATTTAGGGCTTCCCACAGGCTGGTCCTAAAATGTTCATGATGCAGGCAAGCAACTCCTTCTTTGAGGGCGCCCAAATGACCCCGACGTATCCGACCACGTATGATCAACCGATGTCGTCCCGTTATCCTTCTACTCCGCACATTATAACCCCCATAGCACAACAAGGATTTGTCTCGTGGTATTCTTCCTATCAAACGAAAGTTGATCCTAGACCCCAATATGGTCCATCACACAATCGTGATGTTGGTGGAGTCATCCCGGTAATCCAATAATTATTCTCGATTATGGTTCTATACTACTAATCATGATAAACTAACAAATGCGACTTATTTTTTTAGGATGTAATGAATCGGGAAAGGAGAGAAACTCTTCCTATCATATTTTTGCAAATCCCATTTATGGCTTTGCCAGATACTACTGTTGCACCTAAGACGAGGAACCTCAAAGTTTCAACTTTTGATCTTGGAAACGTGGTTGTTGATGAAAATGAACGGGTTGAAGATGATATGATTATTGGGGCACATGCTACCGAGAATTACATTTCATATGATAACGTGGACCCAAATAAGGCAATCGCAAGAGTAGTATTTAATATAATAACGTAAGTTAACAAATGTGTGTTGATATTGTATTTTAATTTTCCTTGTGTAGGTTGTGCGAGGGGATTATGTTGATTGTATGAGATTCCTCTACAAGCTAGAACATGTATTTTTGGATTGCCATATTAGGGGTTTTAGAGTTGAGGAACAGTTTTGGGAGGAACTAGTTCCTCTATTGTGTAGGGGAGGCAATGTTAAAGCATATGACCCCAACAAATCGGGTTGGTTGTCGAACGACGTAAGTTTATTAATAAATGTATAAAACTATATAATTTTTTTCCAAAAATACAAATCATTTTAATTTATTTTTCGAATCAACAAATAAATGCCTCGATGGAGTTGCTGATTAGAACTAGGCCACTTGGTGCTCGGCACACATTGGCTAAATCAGGGACTGCATCCATGCACCCAGGGTCAAACATTCATGATAGAGACGGATCAACATATTAGGGGAACGTTGGATGGATCGACACGTCCCTACCCTTTATGTGATTATATAGATTTGGTAAGTATTTGTGGTGAAATGTTTAATAGCTTTATATAAACGATGAGTATTTAATAAGTTATTGAGTTTGACTTAATTGAATTAATTTATTTTCGTAGGTGTATATGCCCATCAATTGCAGAGGTAATCATTGGGTTACCAGTGTAATTAATTTACCGAATTTCACAATTCATGTCCTAGACTCTTTGCATAGCCCTGATCGATTTCCATCTTTATATAAAAATATATTGCGATGGACCAAAGTGGTAAATAACATTTTGGAAAATGATGGCCATTTCGAAAGAACAGGACGCCAACCATACAATTTCCACTTAGTATACAATAGGGGTTGGAATTTCACGATCCCACAACAAGCAAACTCTTCGAATTGTGAAGTGGTTACATGTTGGATAATAGAAAACCTTTGTAGGGGTCAGGCGCCAGTAGTTGATGGTCATCCAAACAATTTTTTCAGCGCCGTTAAGTAGATAGGTTTGTAAGTTTTATGATTGTCGGTGTGAGGATACTGAAGACTGTGGATATGATTAGTTGAAGTTTTATAAAACTTTATATACCCATGAGCATGAAATGATATTGTATATATTTAACATTTAACAACTTATTGCTAGGGACATTTCAAACTAAGTAGATGAGTTTGATAGATAAAAAAATTAGACATTGACGTAAACAAGCATTACAAGTTATGAGAACTGTTTATCAATCTCTAATACAACTCCATAAAAAACATAAACGCGTGAAATGAAAACTTAAACATTTGTAAACTAAAAAATTGTTTCCTTGTCGAAAACCTTAACAATGTTTCTCAATGTAATGTTAAGATAATGATTTGATGGTTTTGGGGTAAAGACATAAACATTACGAAGTATCAAAACAGCTCCGACGTTGATAGACCTTGCGTAACCCTCCTCCTCTTTAAAGACTTTGTAATGAATTATACCTCTCATTGTCCCCGATGGATCTTTTAGTGTAACTATTAGGTCTCCCAACGCATTCGGCTTACAAGACATGATTACACCTATAACCCTTTCAAGTTTCCTAGTTTTGCAATATTTTTTCATATCGCCAAGACAACCAGCTGCCATGACCCCTTCAACATGCAGATACACAATCGCCCTTAGCCATGTGCCACGCGTAAAATAATCATCTTCAGACACATCCTCAATTATTTTTCTAACATACTCTTGGGTTGGCATTACGTTATCATGGCCACCTTTCATAACGTCTGCATTTTTGCGGAGCAAAGCTGCTTGAAGAATACCCGTTGGACCAGGTATTATCCTTGCTTCTGTTTTTTTAGGTTGACCAACGTACAAATGTGTTGGTCCATCAGTGGTATTAGAAGCACAGTCAACAAAATTTTTGACATCCTGATCGTCTGTAATATCCAGCTGAGTGTCAAATGAAGGGAGGTTAAACGATAAATTTAACCAGACATTTGGATTTAAATTGAATTTCTTTACCACCATTTCAACTAACAGTGAGTACGTCATGTCATCATACATAATGACACCTCGCTCTGTATCATTAGAATGTAATATACATTTGAATTTATTTGCATTAGACGCCATTTGTATGTTTGATAGATTTATGAATGTTATCATTTGAATTTATGGACAACTTATATATAGTGCAGGAGCAACACAAATGTGTACATACATTGATATGAATAGATTATGACAATTCAATTACTTTAAAAAGAGAATAATGTGACAAGTCCATGACCTCTATTTGATCACGTAATATTTTACGCGACTTATGACATTATTATGACAATTCAATTACTTTAAAAAAATAATGATGTGACAAGTCCATGACCTCTATTTGATCATGTAATATTCCACGCGACTTATGACATGATTATGACAATTTAATTACTTTAAAAAGACATTGATGTGACAAGTCCATAACCTCTATTTGATCACATAATATTTTACGCGACTTATGACAAGTTTTGTTATTTTATACAAAATTTGAGTTGACATATATTTGATCACGTTTAGTTAGTTGCATCTATCTTCTGTAAATGTAAACACTTGTAACATACTTGTAAATAATAACATTAAATACACAAGTTAATAGTGTTGAGATTAAAAGACTTCTTAGTGTTGTTGAAGTTACTGCTGCTGGTTATGGTTTCTACTGCTGGTGAAGACTGAAGAAAATATTCTAAGTAGTTAGCACTGCTAGAACAAAAGTTACTACTGCTAGTGTTAGCTACTACTGTTAGAGTAATATTGATGCTGCTCAAGTTAAGACAGTTAGATCAAGTTAGTACTGCTTATATGATATGAATGAGATATTTTTGTAAAAGATACGTATAAGTTATTTGATTATAAGATCATGATAACTTAGGAATATATTGTAAACCGAATAGGACTCCTTGGTGTATAAAAGGAGGACCAAGGGTATAAAATTAGCTATCTAGAAATCGTTTTGTTTTGATATCATTATAGCTTCAAGGTTTTGTAACCATAACACTATTAAGAGTGTTCGTATTATATTGAGGCTGAAAGTTTGGTAAACTGTTTGTTATTGATCTTATTCATTACTGTTTCATTGAAATTCTTCTTAGTATCATTGACTAGATTCCGCATAGTCTTTGATATTCACAATTAAAGTTTCTATCATAGTTGTTTTGGATTTATTCAATACAACTTAGCCTTATACAAGCTAAGCAAGATCTATTCTATTGGGATCAACAAGTGGTATCAGATCTTGTGAGAAGATTTGAATAAGAAGAAACTTTACTACACATAAGTTCTACTTTTTTAAGAAGCAATGGATACTCAATCTACTAAAACCATCAAGCTACCCATACTCCAACCTGGTGAGTATGATCTTTGGAAGATGAGGATGGAGCAGTACCTACAGTTCATTGATTACACTCTATGAGAGATCATAGAAAATGGTAATGCACCTATAGTAACAAAAACTGTTGACGGTAAGGACACTGTTATCTCTCCTACAAGTGTTGAAGAGAAGGCACAAAGAAGGGCAGAGTTAAAGGCAAGAAGCACTTTGTTGATGGCCTTACCTAATGAGCATCAATTAAAGTTTAACTCATACAAGGATGCTAAGACACTAATGCAGGCTATTGAGAACATATTTGGAGGTAATACTACTACAAAGAAAACTTAGAAAAATCTTCTGAAGCGGCAATATAAAAACTTTGCTGCATCCAACACATAAGTGATTGAGCAAACCTATGAAAGGCTTCAAAAACTAATTAGTCAACTGGAGATGCATGGTGAAGTTATCTCTCAAGAAGACATCAATCAGAAGTTCTTGAGAAGTTTGTCACAAGAATGGACTATGCATACTATTGTGTGGAGAAACAAACCAGAGATTGAGACATTGAGTTTGGATGACCTCTTCAACAACCTAAAGGCTTATGAATAAGAGGTCAAGGGGACATCTAGCTCAACCACAAACTCACACAATGTAGCCTTTCTGTCCTCTAGCAGCACTAACAGTGCAACTAGAGCAGTTAGTACTACTCAGGGTATTAATACTGCTAGCACTCAGGGTGCTGCTGATAGCTCAACAACTGTTGAAAATTTGAGTGATGCTGTGATTTATTCCTTCTTTTCTAGCCAACCAAGTATTTACAACAAATCCATCCTGATGATCTAGAAGAGATGGACTTGAGGTGGAACATTGCTATGCTGACTATGAGGGCAAGAAGATTCCTGCAGAATACTGGAAGGAAATTGGACATGGCCAACAAAGAAAAAACTGGGTTTGACAAGTCCAAGGTGGAATGTTTTGACTGCCACAAGAGAGGACACTTTGCAAGGGAGTGCAGGGCACCCAGGAATCAAGACAGCAGGAACAGGGAGCCTACCAGAAGGACTGTGCTAGTGGAGGCAACTACTTCAAATGCCTTAGTGTCTTAGTGTGATGGCTTTGGCTATGATTGGAGTGACCAAGCAGATTTGATCTCATGGTTTATTCTTCAACAAGTTCAAGTTCTTCTACAAACTCTGAGGTATCTTCTGACTCAAATTGTTGTTCATCTTGTTTAAAATGTGTAAAAGATCTAAAAGAAAAAATGAACAATTAGTTAAAGACTTAAGAACAGCTAGGATAAGTGTTGTCTCTTATAAAATTGGTTTAGAATTTGTAGAAGCTAGACTGTTAGTCTTTAAGAAAAATAAGTCTGTGTATGAGGAAGATATAAAACTCTTAAAACGTAAAATCTATTTAAGAGATTTAGATATTACAGAGCTTAAAAGGAAGTTAGAGTTGGCTACAAAAGAAAAGGATGAGGTTCAACTTACAGTATAAAAATTTGAAAATTCATCAAAAAGCCTAAGTAAACTTCTAGACAGTCAGATAATGGATAAGTGTAAAACAAGATTAGGGAATAATGCTGTCCCACCTCCCTATACTAGGAATATTATGCCACCAAAACCTGATTTAGTTTATCCTAGTCTAGATGATTTTGTTGATGTAAGTGAGTCTGTAGTTGAAAAGCCTACTATTGAGACTAATGAACCTAAGACTGCTAGGAAAGAAAATGGAGCCCTAATTATTGAGGATTGGGTATTTGAAAGTGAGGAAGAAGATGTGCCTAAGATTAAAACAATTGAGATGTTTAATAAACCTAGTTTTGCTAAGATAAACTTTGTTAAGTCTACTGAGCAAGTAAAATCCTCTAGGAACATATCAGTTGATAAAAATAGGCAAAACACACCTAGTCCTAGAGGAAACAAGAGAAACTGGAATCAAAAGATGTCTCAAAAATTAGGGAGTGATTTTGAGATGTTCAACAAAGCATGTCATGTGTGTGGTAGTTTTGATCATTTGAAGAATGATTTCAATAACTGGCATAATAATGGAAGATTTGCAAAACTAGTTTGGACCAATTTTCAAAGGGTGAACAAACAAAATTTCTTTAAATTAACTCACCCCAGTCCAAAAAGGAACATGGTTTCAAGAACAATTTTAACTAGGTCTGGCACAATTTCTCTTAATACTGCTAGACCAGTTAATACTGTTCAACCAAGATCCATAATGAATAATGCAAGACCTGTGAAAAATGTTTTTAATAATGCATATTCAACTATGAGAAGACCTTTTAACAAAGTAACAGCAGCTAATAATAGTAATTTCAATAAAAAAGTTAATACTGTTAAGGGTAAAAGGGTTAATACAGATTATGAAGAAATTGATAAAGGATTTGTTGCCTTTGGAGGTAATTCCAAAGGATGGAAAATTACCAGGAAAGGTAAAATAAGAACTGATAAATTAGATTTTGAAGATGTATATTTTGTAAAGGAACTAAAGTTTAACCTCTTCAGTGTCTCACAAATGTGTGACAAGAAGAATAGTGTTCTTTTTACTGATACTGCGTGTGTTGTTCTGTCTCCAGACTTTAAGTTAACTGATGAAAGTCATGTTTTGCTTAAAGTTCCTAGAAAGGATAACATGTACAGTGTTGATTTAAAGAATGTTGTTCCTTAAGGAGGTCTCACTTGTCTCTTTGCAAAAGCCACACCAAATGAATCTAATCTTTGGCATAAGAGGCTTGGACATGTAAATTTCAAAACAATGAATAAACCGATAAGGGGAAACCTTGTAAGAGGTTTACCTTCAAAACCTTTTGAAATTAATCAAACCTGTGTTGCTTGTCAGAAGGGAAAGCAACACAGATCTTCTTGTAAGACCAAAACAGTCAGTTCAATCAGCTAACCATTACAAATGTTGCACATGGATTTGTTTGGCCCAACATTTGTAAAGAGTTTAATGAAAAAGATGTACTGCCTAGTTGTCACAGATGATTTTAGTAGGTTTAGTTGGGTTTTCTTTTTAGCCACTAAGGATGAAACTAGTGAAATCCTTAAAACATTCATAACAGGCATAGAAAATCTAATAGACCTTAGGGTGAAAGTGATTAGATGTGACAATGGGACTGAATTCAAGAATAGGGTCATGAATCAGTTCTGTGAAATGAAGGGTATTAAGAGAGAATTTAGTGTTGCTAGGACTCCACAACAAAATGGAGTAGCAGAAAGGAAAAATAGGACACTAATAGAGGCTGCTAGGACTATGCTAGCTGATTCAAAATTGCCAACAACTTTCTGGGCTGAAGCAGTTAATACTGCTTGTTATGTCCAAAATAGGGTGTTAGTTATCAAGCCTCACAACAAGACCCCTTATGAACTTTTTCTAGGTAGAAAACATGCCTTAAGCTTCATGAGACCATTTGGGTGTCCTGTTACAATCCTTAATACCATATATCACCTAGGTAAATTTGATGGAAAAGCTGAAGAATGATTCTTTCTATGATACTCTACCAATAGCAAAGCATTCAGAGTATTCAACAGTAGAACTAGGATAGTAGAAGAGAACCCGCATATTCAATTTAGTGAGAATACACCTAATATTGCAGGAAGTGGACCTAATTGGCTTTTTGATATAGACGCACTAACAAAATCTATGAACTATAAGCCAGTTGTTGCAGGGAATCAATCTAATGGCAGTGCAGGTACAAAAGCATGTGATAATGCAGGTAAAGCTAGAGTGGAGACAGTACCTGGCAAAGATTACATACTGCTACCATTATGGACTCATGATCCACCATTCTCTCAAAGTTCAAAGAGTTCTCCTGATGCTGGATTCAAACCTTCAGGGGATGATGAAAATAAGGATTCTGAAGAACCAGGAAAAGAAGGTGGTAATCCAAGTAAAGATGATTAAGAAAAGGATGATGATGTTAACAACACTAACAGTGTTTGTTGATCCCACGCCTTGATCGATTCTTTACATAGTAAAGTGTTTGTTACCTTAGAAGAATCCAAAATAATAAAGATTGAGACTTTGTATGTATACCAAAGTGAATGCTGAATCTACACTTTGATACTCTAGAGGTGTTTATTAATGAAACAGTAATAATCAAACAAACAATGAACAATGAACACACTGCTTCAATATTATTAGAATAATACGACTACTCTTGAAGTATTGGGGTTACAAACCTTGAAGCTATTACAATTTTTCTCTAAAAGTATTTCTATCTCTTGAAAAGTATATATTCTATATTAAACCTAGGATCTCCTTTTATAAAACACAAGGAGTCCTTTACCAAACTAACTACCTATCTTTTAGGATCAGTTACCAGCATCCCATAATAATCTCCATGCATACTTATCTCCAAGTCAGCAGCTTTGACTATCAGCAGTATTAATTCTTTCTCCTAGCAGTATTAACTAACACTGGCAAGTACTAAGTTTGTACTGGCAGTACTAACTTCATTAGTACTGTTAGTTGTACCTTGGCAGTATTAAGTCTTGTGAAGATTTATTCCTAACAATCCTCCCCTAAACTTGTGATTGTCCTTCAAATCACCAAGTTTCTTCTAAATTAAATCTTCTAGTCTTCTTCCTTTGCTGATGATTCTTTTAAACATTTCTTCTACTTCTGCACTTGAGATCTTATAAACCTTAGAAGTTCAAACACCTATGAACTCTCATGATCAACCTCTAATTTCTTACTTAACATCTTTGACAACAGCTCTTGACTTAAAGGATATTTCTTCTCTGTCAGCATATGAATTGCTAATCCATTTTCCATCAACAAAATGTAAATACTACAAAAATCACATAATCTCCAGCTTATCAAATTGTATTCATGCTGATTTTTCCAAATCTCATCTTCTTCATTAGACTCAAATAGAGTATATAAATCTCCCCACAGAATCAAATCAAATCCTTCCAGTCTTGAAGCACTATACTTTTCCTTGACTAGTCTGTACAATTCCTCTACATCCTGTCTATCAAAGTCTTCAAGCATCTCACTCAATACCTTATAATTCTTGGAACTGCCATCCGCTTTGAAGACTTGATAATACATGAAATTCTCTGTCAAAACACAAGTCTACCAATCTACAACTGGGAACTTTGTATATAAAGATTCAACCTCTATAGGAACCTATTCTCTTGGTATTATATCCAAAAATCGTTTGAGTTCTTCCTTCTCAACATCTTTCTCCATCTTTTGTCTCTTTCTTGTGCTTTTTCTAGGAATAGATTTCTTTCTTTTTTCTCCAGTTTCTTTAACAACTTCTTTCATTTCTTCTTGTGTATCAACATCTTCTTCTTCAAACTTTTCAGGAGACTTTTCAGGAGACTTTTCATGCTCAATAGGCTCAATGTGTTGATTAAAATTCCAAACCTTTTCAAATATTAGCCTAATCTTATCATAAGACATTCCCTTGAAGTCACTAATCTTGTAGTTCTCCTGATTCTTCAAGTATTTGATCATGTTTTTCCTTGCTTGGACAACTATCTTTGGTTTCATCTTTTGAGTATGATACCTTATGACTGAAGGATCATTCCAATCTATCTTCTTAGATGTCTTAGCTTCAGTCATAGCTCTTTGTCTTTCCTTTTCATCCCACTATCTGGCTATTTCTTCATCTCTAGCAATCTGTGCCCTTTGTTCCTCATTCATTTGCTCTTCAAGTATGATGGCTTCAGCTAAACTTAATCTTTCTTGTTCAAGCTCTTTTTTAGACTTCTTCTTGGGCTCAGACTCTATCATTATAGCTTTTCCCTTGTCTTGTCTTGACCTTTTCTCTGCACCCCTTCTTGTATAAGTAACAGTTCCTCCAGCAGTACTAAGATTTACCTCAGCAGTACAAACTATTGGAACTTCTTCACTAGCAGTACCTTGTTTTGATCCAGCAGTACTAACTTCAGCACTTCCTTTTTCACTGCTTTGTCGATCTTGAATAACTTCTGTAGAAGTCACATCTTGAATCACTGGTTCAGTTTCATTACTTGCTTTCTCTTGAACTTCTGCATCAGATAATATCCTCCCCTGTTTGGAAGAATCATCTGCAATGTCTTCATCATCTAAATGAACAATTCTATCTCTCCTCCTTGCTTTCCCAATCTTGACTTGAGCCTCTAGCATCTTGACCCTGAGTATGAGCTTAGTAAATGCAGAACTGTAGGTTTGGTTTTTTGTCTTCAAGTCCTCCTCTAAAACTTTAATCCTGTCAAATAGTTTGGTAACCAAATCTATCAATTCATTAAGTTTCAATCTACCCTCATCACTTCCATGTGAGTTAACAGCATGGATATGTGATTCATTGGGTGTAGGAAGATGGTGCTCTACTCCAGGTGATGGTTGTGTTGGTGATGGTTGTGTTGGTGATGGTTGTGTTGGTGCAGCAGTGATATGTTCAGGTGTAGGTGAAGGTGCAGGTGAAGGTGAATGTATAGGTGAATGTTCAGGTGAGTGGGAAGGTGAAGGTTCAGGTGAGTGTGAAGGTGAAGATGTGATTCTTGAAGGTGAAGTGGAAGGTTCAGTAACATCTAACATAGTAGGGAATAGAGCAACCTCCTGGCCTGAAAATCCCTTTGTAGGCCTCTTCATATTGTTAAACACTTTCATGCTAAGAGAGGGTACAAGATATGTTCTGGAGTGTTGTTAAAGATGGTGCCTCTGCATATCTAGGCATATTTGAATGAACCTAGGGTACATCAAAAACTTATGGGGGCTAGAGATATTGGACACCATATGCTCAAAAATCATCCTAGAGAAATTAAACTTCCTATTGGTACGCCTTGATCGATTCTTTACGTAGTAAAGAGTTTGTCACCTTGGAAGAATCTAAAATAACAAAGATTGAGACTTTGTATGTATACCAAAGTGTATGCGGAATCTACACTTTGATACTCTAGAGATGTTTATCAATAGAACAGTAATAGACAAACAATCAATGAACAATGAAGTAATAACAAACTGCTTCAATATTATTAGAATAATAATACGAGTACTCTTATAGTACAGGGGTTACAACCTTGAAGCTATCACACTCTGTTTCTAAAAGTATTCGTCTAAGTATATGTATATTCTAAACCTAGGATCTCCTTTTATAGAACACAAGGAGTCCTTTACAAAGATAACTACCTATCTTTTAGGATCAGTTACAAACAACCCATAATAATCTCCATGCATACTTATCTCTAAGTCAGCAGCTTTGACCATCAGCAGTATTAACTCTTTCTCCTAGCAGTATTAACTAACACTGGCAGTGCTAAGTATGTACTGGAAGTACTAACTCCATTAGTACTGTTAGTTATACCTTGGCAGTATTAAGTCTTGTGAAGATTTATTCCTAACAATCCACCATTAAAGAAGGATTTTGACATGTTGTTTCAACCTATGTTTGATGAGTACTTCAAACCTTCCCTAAGTGTCGTATCTCAAACCATTTCCGCTACAACTCTATCACTAGATACAGTCGGGGCAACTTCCTCTACAACCATTGATCAAGATGCTCAATCTCCAAGTACTACACCAAACACTAAAGCAATTACAACTCTAATCCAGGATACTAATGTTGAAGAGCCAAATCATGAAAACAAAGATGCAGAGTTTGATAGGGATACATTTACAAATCCTTTTGCACCACCTGAGACAAGTTCTGATGAATCATCAACAAGGATTGTAGACTCATCAAGCATGCATACTTTTAATTAGCCATATTATCTCACCTTAAAAATGGACTAAAGATCATTCGTTAGAGACAATCATTGGCAATCCTTCCAAACTAGTTTCTATAAGACGTCAACTCGCTACAGATGTCATGTGGTGTTACTTTCATGCATTCTTAACGAAAGTTGAGCTTAACAATTACAGAGAAGCCATGAAACAATCAAGCTAGATAGAAGCCATGCAAGAGGAGATTCATGAGTTTGACCGACTTGAAGTGTGTGAGTTAGTACCAACATGTACACAAGACTATACGAATCTCATATAGTGACTGTAATATGTCTATTAGTTGATCTTAAATATATGGTAGTAGAATGTATTTCTTGTTACATGTTTTTAATGCTTTTTTTGTGTTTTGTTATATTTCTTATACACGTTCTTGCTCTATTTGTGTGTAGGAGGTTGACTGATATGGGTATGGTACTAACCAAGTCTGAGCCATTATGGTTACTCAAAGAGTTGCACATTTAGAAGACCAGAAAGACCAAGTCTTCATGCAAGTTAACAGTTTTATCAATATATCTCATGCACGTCTAATATTTCACATTTAAAATTCCCACGTTTAAGTCCATGCAGCTTCCTAGTTATTAGGCTAGTGGTAAAGGTAGTTAGTTACTAGTCTTTTTCATTTTTACTATAAATTGTAATTGGTGCATTTAGAAAGGATATGAATGAAAAGAAAAGTCTTTACTTTCTCTCTATTGTTTTTGGAGTCTTGCCCTCTCAAATGGCCTTATCCATCTCGTTTCCTATCTACTTCTTTGGAGATTGACCATCTATAATCGGTCTTATAACAATGGTGCTTTCTTTAACTTACTCAATGCCTCCAAAACGTTACCCACGACATATAGAAGAAAAATGGCGGCTATAGCTGATCAATTCGCTGAGTTGTTTGATATCTTGTCCTCGTTGAATGCTCGAATCGAAACCTTCTCACAAAAATTCACTTTAGAAACCACCTTCACTAAAAATGAGTCAAACGATCACATCTCCAGCACCACCACAACCGATCATGTTGTCACCGAAACATTCTCTCTCGTTACCAAAATCAATAAGTCCTACAACACCATGGTTAGGTTTCTTACCGACTCCACTGTAGAAAATGAAGTTTTCACACAAATTCCATTTTCCATGGTGTTCGGTTTGCATGTAAACCCGACTAACAAAACACCAATACTCCAAAACTCCCCTTCGCTGCCACTTTCTCCGCCAAGCAACCCGACTAACAAATTACTGAAAGTCCAACACGAGACAATCATCTTTCGTCCGACAAAGGTTCATCCAATCACACTTTTCCAGACTTTCGACTTTGACATGACCATCAAAGACTAGTTTGACACCAAACAAGCTAGATTCTCGCCTTCTAACCCCCCTCTCACATTTAATCCACCCAACCTTGCTTTTATCCAATCTCAAGATGAACCACTATGGGAGCCACATAAACGGAGGTACAAAACCATGAACTAGGGTTTCGATCAGTGCATGAACCTGGTTCCGCTCTAAGAGACCCTTCGTGGGGGATATTATCGTCAATGGTGACAACCTCGGCCTTAAGGACAAGGCCATTTTCATGATGGGGGTATTGATACGAGTATGGTAGTAACCAAACCCGAGCCATTCTGGTTACTCAAAGAGTTGCACATTTGGAAGACCAGAAAGACCAAGTCTTCATGCAAGTTAACAGTTTTATCAATATATCTCATGCACGTCTAATATTTCACATTTAAAATCCCCACGTTTAAGTCCATGCAGTTTCCTTGTTATTAGGCTAGTGGTAAAGGTAGTTAGTTTTTAGTCGTTTTCATTTTTACTATAAATTGTAATTGGTGCATTTAGAAAGGATATGAATGAAAAGAAAAGTTTAGTTTCTCTCTATTGTTCTTGGAGTCTGCCCGCTCAAAGGGCCTTATCCATCTCAGTTTCTATCTACTTCTTAGGAGATTGGTCATCTATAATCGATCTTATAACATTGACATTTTTAATATTCTATCTCGCTTTCTTTCTTATTATCTCTATCTATTCTTCTCTATTCATTCTATTTTCTTCTCTCTCTTGTGTATATGTCATTGCTATGTTGGGCTGGATGTTAGATGTACTTACTATGGATAGCCTAATCGTATTCTACCAGTTACCATTCATCACATGCTCTACCCTATTATCGTGGAAGTTTTGCATCAAGTGTTCTTTCCTTATGGATATGTCGAGAAAGTCGTCACCTTTGAGAAGTCAGCTGGTCAGCTTCTTGATATCTTGTTTTCTCCCCCCTTTTTATATTCTAATATCTGAAAAAGTATGTCAAAACATATGCATGCTTTCTAATTTGGTAGCGTATTCTATTCTACTTTAGGTGTTGAATGCATAAACATATATAGAGCATTGCACGAATCATATTTGTTGGATGCTTACATGATTTTGCATGTGAAATGTGTAGGTTTTCAAGCACTTATTCAGTTTCAATCACGCCAGAATGCCATAGCTGCAAGAAATTCGCTATAGGTATTTGTTTGTTTGTTGTGTGAATCTTTTCATTTGTTAAGGTGGTTAAACACTCGCAATTTTGTTTCAGGGGCGTAATATATATGATGGTTGCTGTCAACTTGATATTCAGTTCTCAAAGTAGGTCTCAAACTTCTAGCCATATGCCACCTTATTTACGTAATATCATTCAAATTTTGGTTGGTTTTCTCTTGAAGAGCTGCAAGTGAACTACAATAATGAGAAGTCTAGGTGTGTTGGTCAAATCTTTAATATCTTACATACTATTATGTGTATCTCTTAAAGTGTCGATTTTTTTTGTTTTGGCGCTTTTACATTTTCGTTCGCATTCTCTTATTAACAGGGATTTTACAAACCCATCACTACCTTCAGAGCAGAAGGACAGATCCTCCCAAGTATGTTCTCATCCCTTATCTTTGTATCTGTTGTCATATTGATCCTGTTTTATAACTGAGTTTTTATGTGTTTTATATTGACATCCTAGATATGGAGAAGCAGGAGGTATGCATATCAAATTAGTTTACAATAGGCATCTTATTATTAAATATTTAAACTACTTTGAGCCTGGTTTATGATGAATATTTATATTTTTTGCTTGTTTAGCTTGCAGTTGGATATCTACATGTGGGTACTCTTTTGCCATGTTATCTATCTCGCGTTGCAAGGGAGTTATTTACTTATTGTTAACCGGTTGATATCTTGCTCATATTTTGATCTCCTTAACCACTTATTCTTTTTTATGGGCTTTGTTTTTGAAAAAATATGAATAAAGCTGCTGCAATTGCTGCTGCTTTTGGAGGAGGGCTGCCTCTTGGTATTAGTGGGACGAATGATAGATGCACTCTTCTTGCATCTAGACTGAATCCGGATGTAAGTTCTCTCTTTCACACAAATGCACAAACACGCACGTACATAGGCATCAATTACCGTTCTTTTTCTTTGTTTCTGATGGTGATTTTTATGTTAATGCCATCAGATGATAGATGAGGACCAGCTGTTTAACTTGTTTTCTCTTTATGGGAACATTGTGAGGATCAAGCTTCTTCGTAAACTGTTGGCCCTTTTCTCACGGATCTTTAATCAACGATATACCAAAACAATGAAATAAAACTCTCTTTTATTAATCTGTCATCATTATGATTTGTTTACATACTTGTTCTATTTATACATAGCGAATAGTCACGATTGAAGAGTCGTGATGGTTCGAATGAACCAACAGTCATGTCTTTACATTTTGTAACTGCCTATAACTGTTTTTTCTAACTAACTTCTAACTGCTTTGTAACTGCCATTTGTAACTGCTTTTTTTGTACAGCAGATTGGGATTAGCCCAATGATGGGTTTGGCCTAATATTCTCCCCCTTAATCACAATCGCTGCGACGTAGGTCTTTAAGGCATTTGTAGTCGTCTCACATAACTTCATTTGTCTTCGTTCTTGCTTCCTTTAACACTCACTGTAACATTGATCAATTTTTGGAATTTTCTGCACTCCCTGCTGTCTTCTGCATTCTCTGCGGCTTCTACACTCTCTGCGATTTCTGCACTCTCTGCGATTTCTGTTGTATCATTTCTTTTCATTTATGGTCGCCATGAGCAATGTTGGCTCTAAGTCTTCTTCAATAAAATTTGAGTGTTCTCTGACTTGATTCTTGCGTTTGTTTGGACATTCATAGGCATAGTGTCCAAGCTTGTGACATCGGTAACATGTGACTGGAGTTTTGTCTCTTGTATCTTCTTCAAAAGACGCTCGTTCTTCCCTTTTATAATTGTTCTTGTCTTGTTCTCGGCCTCGAGACTGGTTAAATCTTCCACGTTCTCTAAAAGGTTTTCTTTGGCCTTCATGTTGTGTGAACATCAAACTCTCTTGACTGTCCACTGGTATTTTCTTCTTACTTTTAATTCTTTCTTCAAATGTCTTCAATCTTTCGATTGCTTCGTCTACTGACATCTCGTCTAAATCTGAGTATTGTTCAATGGATGCAACAATCTGAAGGAATTTGTCGGGTACGACATTTAATAATTTTCGTACGACAACGGAATCTTCGATTGTGTGCCCTAGACTAGCGGCTTTGTTTACTAGAGTTGTTAGTTTTGCGGTGAAGGTGTCGATTGCCTCGTCTTCCTTCATGTGTAACATCTCAAAGTCGGATTTGAGTGTTTGCAATCTTGCTTGTTGAACTCTTTCTTCTCCTATGTGTCTAGTTTTCAAGGCATCCCATATGGCTTTCGCGGTTTTGTGTTTTGTAATTTGAAGCAATTGTTCTTCTGGTAAGGCTTGGTAAATGAATGCGATAGCAGTTTTGTCTTTTTTGTTATCTGCTTGGGTTTTTTCATTTGGTTCTATCATTTCCCATAAACCATTCGCTTCGAGAATGATTTGCATTCGAATTGCCCATGTTGTATAGTTTGCCCCTTTCAATATAGGGCATTGAAAATGGGTTGTTGACCCAATTTCGTTTATCTTAGAAGTATTATCTTTTCCAGACATTTTAAAATTTGATTATTTTAATCTTTTAAAAAAAAACCTTAATCCTTTATATATTACTTATCATAAACCAAATAAGTAAAATCTTAAAAAAACTTTCTTATCATAAACCAAATAAGAAGTTTTGAAATTTTAAACCGAATAATCTAAGGTTAATTACTCCTTAAAAATTATTCTCTCGATATAGTAGGCAGTGTAATTTTTTTAGACTACTATATTTCTATCTTCGGGTTTTAGGCAAAGTTACAACTTAAGAAAACCTAAGGGGTAACTTATGTCAAATACCTAAAACTCTATATGTATCTATATATATAAAAGTAATATATAGAAAATAGATAAAAATGGAGGGGTAGTTTGGTTTATGTTAAAACCTGTTAGGGTTAAAGTTTTAACCCTTGTTCCCTTTTTCTTATAACCCGCCTCCTTTCTTTCTTATCTCTTTGGGGAGTTCGTCTCCTTCTTCCTTCCCTTCTCTGGTTCTCACAATCAAAAAGATCGAGTAACCCTGGGGTTATGTTCTCGATCGTATGCTTCTCCGGTGGTTGTGTTCTCGAACCACTGGTATTCCCTTGATTTGTTGTGCGAATTTAGGGTTTCGCAAATTGGGGATCTTGTAAATTCGTTCAAGATATGGATGATTGTGGGATAATTGTGAATCAATTGAAGATTCTATTGAGGGTTCGAATCTTGTTTCTTCAAGAATCAGGTGTGTTCGTTCCCTTTTGTTTCTTGATGATGACTTGTGTTATCCTCTCGATGTGGGTTTTCTGTTTTGAATCTCGGTTTATAATTGTAACCGTGCCTAACCTTTAATTCTGGGTTATTTTTCGGTTCGTTCTTGACAGAAAGTTTGCAAAAAAAAGTTGAAACCCTTTTGTTGCCGGTTGATTAATCACTTGGTGACAATTGTTGGAGTCTCCTGATACAAAAGTTTGATGAACACAAAATGATTTCAGTGATTGTGTTTAGTCTGATTTGCAAACTGTTTTTGGCCGAAAAATGGTGCGGTTTTTTTGATTCAAAAACAAGAACATGAAAAATCTAATCTTGGTATATGATGATTTCTGCTCTGATACCAATTGTTGGCCCTTTTCTCACGGATCTTTAATCAACGATATACCAAAACAATGAAATAAAACTCTCTTTTATTAATCTGTCATCATTAACTTGTTTGTTTACATGAATTCTATTTATACATAGCGAATAGTCACGATTGAAGAGTCGTGATGGTTCGAATGAACCAACAGTCATGTCTTTACATTTTGTAACTGCCTATAACTGTTTTTTCTAACTAACTTCTAACTGCTTTGTAACTGCCATTTGTAACTGCTTTTTTTTGTACAGCAGATTGGGATTAGCCCAATGATAGGTTTGGCCCAATATAAACCAGATCATGCACTTATTCAGATGGGTGATGGCTTCCAGGCCGAATCAGCTGTGCACTTTTTGAAGGTATGTTTCAGTACTTGCTTTAGAATAAATAATGATCTTTAGTTCTTTCTAAAACATAATTATATGTTGGTTTTACTTATAGGGATCCTAATATTACAATGGTTGCTGAGACACACGAGTATTTAAACTCCAAACTGAACCGCTTTAACCATAATGCCACTAAAAACTACTGCTACTGTTGCTCACCAACGAAGATGATCCACCAGTCCACACTACCACATGATGTGACAGGAGAGGATATTGTATCCCATCTTGAAGAACACCGGAACATTGTCAACTGAAAGGTGTTTGAAATGAATGGTAAGAAGCAAGCTCTTGTCTTGTTTGAAAATGAGAAGCAGGCGACTAAAGCTCTTGTGTGCAAACATGCAACCGCACTTGGTGATTCCATGATTCGTATCTGGTATTCACTTCTGTCCATTTGGTTAAGTAGTATTATACTAATTGAGATCTTTTTGTTTTTCAGCGTGTTAATCTTGTTGAAGATGTTATCGGAGTACATAGATATGAATACCGTTTTGCCAGCACTCTCCTATGAGGTTCTTCACCGTGTTAGTTCTTGAAATGTTGAAATATTTTAACACAAGGGCTTGTCAGCTTGTTCTTGGTGCTGGTGCCATGCTGGTAACTAACTGAATCTGTACCTCAGTGGCTCAGAGTCTATTTTTTTCTCATAGTCGCATAATAGTATATGTCTAAGCCAAGGTGTTGCCAAGTATAGTTTTTTTCCTAAAAACCCCTACCCTATATGTGGTTTTGATAAGAGTTTTTTTTCCTAAAAGCTAAATTATATTACAGGTTCATTCATTTTTAACTTAGTAGTTGTCAACCTTGTAACCCACATAAGCTCTTCTATGAAGTCACTTCATTTAATGCTTTTTATTGGCATTTCAGGTCTCTGGCTTAAAGTCTATTACGGCCAAACTGATACGCCTGTGGATAAGCACAGGGACTTCATGATGGGTTGGGATAATCATCATAGTTATCAATTGTTTAGGATAACTATTTGTTATGTTTAGGATAAGTCTTGTGTTTATGTGAGTTATCACATAACTAGTATTTAAGGTTTTGTTTTATTAATGAAAAGTAATCAATAAAGTTTGTCAAATAAATTGTCTAGTCTTCTCTCTATATTTTTAAAGAGCTCGCACACGCTTGAAGTGGTGCTACTATCCCTATGCAACCCAAACCGGGTCGTATCAATTGGTGCTTTTATTGAGAGCTCTCGTTGAGAGCGCTTCCAATTCAAGTTAACAAAAAAAAACTATTCACGAGTTACTATTCACCAGGTACTATTCATCGCAGTTACTATTCATCAATTTTTTTGAGTTATTGTTCATGGCATCGGACGGCAGTGATCAAGACGCGAGATACGCACTATTTAAGCTCTTGCAAATGGGTACGATGACCGAATATGAGAGTGAGTTTGTGGTACTTGCAAATAGAGTAACGGGGATCTCTGAATCTTTACTTACATCGTTTTATATCTCCGGACTAAAGCTGGCGTTATAAATAGATCTGTTGAGGGAAATGCCTAAAACTTTAGGAGAAACCTTTGCCTTAGCCCGGATCACCGAAGCCCGTTTTGAGGACGAGAGGGCTACCACAGTCATCGCCAAACCAAATGACCTCAACATAGCGGTACAGGTACAAGATATTGAGGAAACAACTCTTCATACGTCAGACAAGGTAAAAGTTGTGTCAACAAGTATGGTTGCTACCTATGAAGAACACGGGTGTCAAGATGAGTTTTGTATGGTTGCTACATATGAAGAACAGGAGTGTCAAGATGGATTAAAACCGGTTACAACCAGATCTTCTGCTGGGAAAAAAGGTGATCTTGGCGCCATTACCTCCAAGGGAGTCCCACCAGATCACATGCGAGCTAGTGAGAAAGAGCTTGTTGTTTTGAAGTCCCCATTAGAGCAAACGTCAATGTTCAGGCATCAAGAGAGAATGTTGAGACGACAAGAGCAACAACGATTAGCGAAGGATGCTAGAATTCAAAGAAGATTTTGGGATCCTGGAATCAAGAGTATACAAGACAACACCTTGAGGGCAAGGTGGTTTTGAAGGAGTGAGGAATGATACGCATGTGGATAAGCACATAGACTTCATGATGAGTTGGGATAACCATCATAGTTATCAATTGTTTAGGATAACTATTTGTTATGTTTGGGATAAGTCTTGTGTTTATGTGAGTTATTACATAACTAGTATTTAAGGTTTTGTTTTATTAATGAAAAGTAATCAATAAAGTTTGTCAAATAAATTATCTAGTCTTCTCTTTATATTCTTAAGGAGCTCGCACACGCTTGAAGTGGTGCTACTATCCCGATACAACCCAAACCGGGTCGTATCAATTGGTGCTTTCATTGAGAGCTCTCGTTGAGAGGGCTTCCGATAGTGCATGCTATTCTACCTGTTAGGTGCTCTTTGCTTTTATTGGTGTTTCAAATTACTCTTTGCTTTGGAAGAGATCATAAGAAAATTGTAAAAGGACAACACACTGATCTCTGATTGGAACAAGAAATTCAAATGCAATTAAAACGGCATGTGGAATGTCGAGTGCAAGAACCTATGCAGCAACGAGAATTGGAGTCGAATGCTCGTAAAGAAGCTTGAGAGAGGGTGTTTATGAATGTACCCTTAAAATTGAGAGGATGTTTATAGGAACAAAGCTTGAGAGGGTGTTTATTGGAGCCGAATGTACCCTTGTTTTGAAGAATGTTTTAAACCCCGGGTTGACCCGGCCGGTTGAACCGTGAACCGGTCGGGTGACCGGAAGCCGGTTTTGGCTGAAAAACCCGGTTGAACCTCCAGTTAAACCGGTTGAACCATAACCCGGTGGCTCGACATTAAGAAGGACGGGGGTACTTATTGAAGAGAGATAAAACAATTTAACAGAAGCACAACTTATTGGAACTAAGTGTTTCATGTTTAGAAAATGAAGGACTATGGAAACATATATAATAAGTCCCAACCAACCATTTTTGAGCAAGGCACAAAACAAACCATTCTCCTAGCAATGATCAAAAGGAAGTGAAACATCTATAACAAAATCACTTTTAAGAAAAAGATTAAACACTTCAACTGCTCACCATATTTCAGCCTTAATTATGATCATCTCCTGTAAGTGATAGAATTAATAGACAATGTGGAATATTAATACAAAAACTGTGTATGGGGGTGAATATGGGTTTAGATCATCTATTGGGCTGGGCCAATGGATGGGCTGTGATGTAGATCTTGTACTAATCCAAGTAATGAAGAGATAATCTGCACAAATGAGAATAAACCGTTAGCCTTACCGTAGGGCGGACCCCGCGATTAAGCTCCGACGTGAGAGTAAGTACACATGTTTGTCAAAGAATGTCAGAATATGTGTTTGTATTAATGATTGGATGGAATGTACCTCTTTGGAGTGTAAAATGACCCCTATTTATAGGCAAGCCTAACACTAGGGTTTCCTAGTATTTCGCTTGCGACTGTTAGTAGCCGAAGTGGGTCCCTTGTCGGGCAAAGGTCCACGTGTAATTGTGTTTGCGGACGCGAGTATTCTTCCGCGACCAGTGTTTGTCCGCGGAGGTGCACGGGTGCGGTTGAGAAGATACTCGCGTGCGTCTTTGAAGTATCCGGAGCGTGGCCCTTGTCAGGCTTAGCAGTCCAGCTATTTGTTTTATTGGGCCTGGGCCCATATACGTATATTATGAGCTAAGCCCAGTAAGCTTGGTGCTCATACTATACGTCATCAAGTCCCCCCAGTCTAGTTTGCTTACTGTACGCGGTACAATTATAGCGTGCAGTGAGCGTTACTAGACTTAAAGTTTCATGATCAAATTTTCGTTTACTCCTGCCTTGTTCTGCGTCCTTTGTACCATTTTGGCAGTTTATCATTGGTTACATGGACTCTTCGTGTCCCTTTATCTTCTGCATGATTTGACCGCCTGGGTCCTATATCCAGTTGTTATCATCATCTTTTTACTCTATTTTTACACCGTTGATTGGGAAGTGTCTTGGCACGTGTCGTCATCCTACCTTTACCTAACTTAAATATACCATGGGTATAAATAGTCGATTCGTGCCTTACTGTTTCTTTTTTCATCTCTTTCACTCTTCCACCATTGTTGATAAATTTCAAGGTTTTCTAGTTGCACAGCCCCCCTTATTCTAGTCTTTCTTCTTAATTCAGGTTAATCTCTTTGCTTCTCTTTTATTATGGGCAGTATTACATCTCTCAAATGTGTTCTTACACAAGAACACCTTGATGCCATTTGTGCTAAATATTTTGTTCCCGAGGAAGTCCATCCTCAGCTGCCAAGCTCCGATGCCACCATGCATGAAAGACCAACTGGTAAAGTT
Organism: Tanacetum coccineum; assembly: GCA_026074375.1. Classification (NCBI taxonomy): domain Eukaryota; kingdom Viridiplantae; phylum Streptophyta; class Magnoliopsida; order Asterales; family Asteraceae; genus Tanacetum; species Tanacetum coccineum. Next base: position 6,207 of record BQNB010010563.1, on the reverse strand, counting down.
GGAATGTACACCCGATTCTTTGATTATGCCAACTACCGTATCCCCTTTTCTACCTTCTTCGTGTCTATTCTCACCCATTTCCGCATTCTGTTTTCCCAACTATCCGTTTTTGGATCTGCCAAGGTTTTTCATTTTGAAATCCTGTGCCGCGTTTGCAATATTGAACCTGATGTCAGTTTGTTCCGCTACTTTTATACACATAATTACAAAAATAGATAGTTTGGGTTCACTAAGCGCCCAAACGCTCATGCTTGTTATTCCAAGAATTTGGATTACGTGAAGAATTGGAATGATCATTTTTTCTGGGTTGATGAGTTTGTGGTTCCTGCCAATGCTCGGTTTAGTTGGTTTTTGGGTTCCAATATTGTCAAGGATCGAGCTCCTACCCCCTCTGAATATAAGGTGGGGCATGTTGAAACGCTTATGGCTGAAGCCTCTCCGTTCCTTGGGACTGTGGCCAAGCACCGCACCGTAACCCTACTTCCGACCTCGGTGGTTCGTCCTTCCGGAGAGTTATCGGCTAGCGTAGAGAGGGAATTTGTTGGAGATGCGAGTGTCGGCGGTGGTGGAGATGAGGAGGTTGCTTCCGTTGGTGGTCAGGGTAATGTTGAACCAAGTGTGCCTATCACGGATGATGTTGGAACTGAAATACCTGGGCCCAAACGTACAAAGAAAAAGAGGGTTACCCGCGGGAGTGAAAGGACGCCTGCCGCTTCCCATCCACCTAAAAGGTTGAGAGCTGATTATGGAACAGCTGGTGGTTCCGCTACTGGAGGTAAGTCCCCTAGTGTTCTTAACAGGTTGCTCCAAGATTCCCGATTAATGGTAGAACAGGGTGTTCCAGCTCTTCCTACCTTACCCTTTATTACTTCCTCCGTGACAGCTTCACCTTTGGAGGAGGGCGGAGACCATACTGACTCCGTGACTGGTCCTTCTTTGCGAACTGTGGGTCCCTCCGCAAGGTTTGTTGTTTTATCTGATTCTTCTCATCACTCAGCTACTAATTCCGCGGGTCCTGAGGGTGATTCCTTTGTTAGGTCCACTGCTCCGGTGATGACTGAGGCCACCGCTGTGACTACCATTGCTACTACAGTTGCTATTCCTGCTGATGTTGGCAAGGATAAGAGTGTGCCGCATCCGTTTGTTTTTGGTTCTTCTAGTTCATCTGAGAACACGGATCGTACTCTTAGTCTTTTTACAGAGAGATCAGGTAGTGGTTTT
>BQNB010010562.1:0-82852 GCA_026074375.1 Tanacetum coccineum | reverse complement strand
AAAAATCCAACGTTTGGCTGGTCGCACACAAGTAATTAAAGAAGTGTTTGATTATCATTCTATTAGTCCGATATCATAAACGCTCATCACTGATAACAATTAGAAAATGCAAATATGTTGAAGAGTTTACCTCACAGTGCATATCCCCTTATTGGTGGCAAAGATTACAATCGTAGAAAGTGAGCTTTCCAAAGCATGATTCAAGTATGAAAAACACTCGATATCCAACATTTGTACCTACAAGACTTGCTGAGCTTAATGATACACATATAAACCCTCTTTCAAAAAAGGTAAAATCCCTAAGCTAGAAGTACCTCATCAATAAATAAGACACCAGGGACAGGGACAAGCTCTGCAACCCCTTCATCAATATAACGATTAACAACCTGCATTTAGAATAAATTACTTGTTATGCATTTCTAAGTAGTTGAAAAGAAACCTAATACATGAACATACAAAAAATGATTAAGCTTCAATAGATCCCAGAACCATACCTTTGGTGTATTATCATTAATTTTCGGCTTGTTTAATCAATCAACATCCCTAATACACGAATAACAACAAAAGTGAACTCAATAATCAAAATTCATAAATAGATATAAAGTTAATCCATAATTCTTAAAACATAAAAAATCCAGTAACCTAAGTTTATTCGATCTACATTGAAATTAAAAATAAAAATTACCTAAAATTGAATTTTGTAGATTTGTGATGAAATAATAGATTAGAGAGACGTGAATCAATCATTATTTGATTATGTTTTAATCGAATTTGGTGTTTTGATGATGAATCAGTGGCATGATTTTAGTTGTTGTTTTGATTGAGTCGAAAAAACACAATTTGATTTAGGGTTGGTTTGTTGCAGAGATTTTTTGGTGTGAATGGTAATTTGAAATGCTTTGATGATGGCTACAATCAAGGGAGTTTTGAAATCACGTTAAAATTTAGTTGATTTGTTACTGCAAAATTTTAGGGATGGTGTTGTTTAAGCATGACTTTTAGTTTTGCAAGGTCAAACACAAAAACTAGCATGGCATAGTGGTTGAAGCGATGCTTCTTTAATGCCATGACCAGGGTTCGATCCTGGCAAGTGTATATTTTTAAACAATTTTTAAAAAAATAATAAATTGTGGATGAAAATGCCTTTTGACGTGGCGTTGTTGTTGTGCCATGTAGATGTCATGTCATAGTTATCATGTCATGTTACATATGCCAACTCATATCCTTGCTGCTATATATAAGTAAAGATGTATGTAAGATAGATATAGGTTATACCTCTCTTGGCTAATTTCTAATCACAATGGGTTGAAAACCAGACCAAAATTAGCATAAAGTATTTATAAACTGACAGTAGAGTAATACATTCCAACGAAAAGCCAAAAACATCCAGATCAAGTAAACAAAGCAAACAACTAATGATTCAGCAAACATCCAACAATCAAACACAACCAATGAACTGATTACATAAGATTTCTCGGCGATTGTACTTTTTTATCTGGTTGAAGAGCCGGCCTGGTCCTCAAATATCTTCTCCGGTTTTAAAGGCCTGTTATTTAGCAAAAGTGCAAACTTGAATTGTTTGACAGCCCTTGAATACAACGCCTTATTTGCATATGCATATTCCTTCAACTCCTTTGATTCTTTCATGTATTTCTTCAACGTAAAAACATCAAAATACGCTTGTAGAACAGGAGCAAAAATAGTAGCTAACCTTTTACCTTCTCCAACTTCTTCCAATTCTTCTGCGCTCAACTCTTTCATTCCATAAACTTGACTCATTTTATGATACTTCCAAGGATCAGCTGAGATCTTATCATAAACTATCATCAACTTTTCATCTTCATACCCTCCTGCTTCTTTAATTCCCGTCCACCATCCATTCTTTTTAATTTTGTCTATTATCTCCACAGATATTGCAATTAAAGTCTGTCCTACAGGAGCTGCTGTTTTCCTCACGTGGAACACTCTAGGGTTTGTACTACTAGTTCCTGGATCTTGCAAATATTCCATTGGCCGCTTAACATCTATCCAAGATAACACACTACCAAAAAGGGTATCATGGTCCATATAATTGACTTCCCTTTCTATATAAGATGCAGCCGCAAGCTTTTTAGCACTGTCAACATATTCTGTCGGATCTTCAGTTGTTTGATAGTTAGTTCCATATGCTCGAAAATGGAACTCAGCCAGAAACGGAAGAAACAAACATAATGTTGATGCATTTTTGAAATATTTCCTGATCTCTTCTACATCTTGTTCACAAATTTCCATTGAATTTGGTGGTGCTTTTTTAAACATGGTGTACTTTTGATGATCAAACCATCCAGCCCTAAATGCTTCCATTCGAAGAACAGCCCACTTGATAGCTTTGTTATTATCCCATCCAAAATCTAGAGCCTGAGCCTTAGCTAAGGCATAAACTCCAGAAGCTGCTGTTAGACCAGGGTTATAAAATTCTAAACCAGCTCCTATAACGTTGATGGGACATATAGGTATCCTCCAGTTGCTAGGTATAAGCATGTATTGGTTGGCTTCCAAAGTCCCCAATGGATTCATTTCCGAAGCTTCATGATGTGTTTTCGTACTAAAATCTTCCGGAGGTACGTGTATGTGTCCGACCACAAAATCATCTTTATTAGCGAGTACATTCTTTAACATCATCTCAAGTGAATATATCTATAACATGATAGAAAAATAGTAAGTAGCGCCATATAAAAATATATACTAAAATCTAATTAAACTGGAACCATATTCCAAGAAATGATACACTTACATCTATATCATCATGATTAGTGGCAAACAACGGTGTTAAAATCGTCTTAAAGGGGCCACTCTGATGCTTGGTGACTAACACAGACTTATCTTTGTTAAGTGTCGCACTTTCGATGTTATCATCGTAATGCCTATTCGAGAATTCAGAAGGTATTTTTTCACTCGGATGTGTACCAGCCATTCTGAAATGACTCATATCAGTATGAAGAATGATCAAAGGTGCCTCAAGATTGAGAACTTTGGTTGTTTTTTTTATGAATAGTAATTTTGTGAATCTTGCAAAATTAGGAATTTAACATTTCTAAGGCCAAAGTTAAAAATTAATTTATTGAAGTGAAAGTAAAAACCGTCTATTTTTTTTGCAACTCTTACCTTAATCCTGCTGGAATAATCGAACGCAAACACACGACCTCACTGCTTCTTTTGTTGATATTTCTTCTTCTATAGAAATCTTATTGGTGTTTTGAATGTTTACAATACAACCTATTTATAAAGTAAAAATATCCGTTAATTGTGTAGATTGACTCATTCTAAAGCTACCAGTAGGGCCTACTAGATATTAGTTGTCTGGTAAAAGATCAATTAGATCCACGTCGATGTCATATATAGTAATTTTTTTAAGGGGTATTTTTATTTTTTTCCTCAAAAGATTTGGTGTATGCACCTATTGACTCAAAAAAAGTTCATCCTTCAAACGCCCGAACGACCAGAGCGACTTAATTAAAAATTATTAAAAGTACAAAAAATATTTTTTTTGTTGTACTTTTAATAATTTTTAATTAGGTTAGACATTTGAGGGAGGGATTTTTTTTTGAGGCAATAAGTGCATACATTAAAATTTTTTGGGGCAAAAATAGAAATAGCCCTTTTTTTTTAATTCAATTTTTTACTTGTGTTGTATTGTTATAATTCTTTCATTTTTCTCATTAAAAAATACCTCAAATATATACATATGCAGATACAACAAACACAAAAATAAAAACGGGGTCCAATTTTAGTTGCTTGCCGCTCCGCATGGCTATGTCGCTAGGTAAAGGAAAGCTGCGGCAAATAAAGGGAGGTTGGTGTTTTGAGTGCTTGCCGATTAAAACCCGCTACACTGTTAGCCTTAACAATTTTTCGGTATCGGCACATACTGTGGTGTTTGAAGTACGGGTTCGTGGTAAGGATGTAAGCGGATTCGAACTGATTTGAACTTTGAGAAGGCTTGACTTGACTCGTTAATATTATACTTAGCTCGATCTTGGCTATATAGTTCGACGAGCCTTCAAGAGAGAAGCTCGAGCTCGGGTTGAAAAAGTTTGACTGCGGCTCGAACTCGGCTGAAGCTTAATTTTATTTATAATGATTTGTTTTCCAGCCAACTAAAATTATAATGTAAGATAAGACTTGAACTCGTTTCGAGTTGCTCGAAAAACTCGATACATTAAAAAATACTAGTTGATTACCCGCGTATAGCGGCGGCAATAAAAAATTTACTAACTCAACTTTTTACGTAATTTCCTACCCGCTTAGTAATTTCGTTTCACAAATGTATGTGTTCGTTGGGGTTTCCCGTAACTTTCCCGCAACACCATATTAACATCATCATTCTCGCATGTAAAAAGATAACACTCTCTCCGAAAGTATATATAGTTTTAACGTATCAAGTTTATATTTAATTAAGATTAAAGTTGTAAAAAAATATAAATCAACATAAAATAAACACATTAAAATGTAAAAAAAAATTATAAAAATATATCAAAATGGATGTTGAATTAAAGAGCATAAAATTTTTAAAAATATAGTGAAATTAGATCAAAATAAAATTAAATAGATAAAAAGACATTTCAATTTGAAAATAAAAGTGATTTTTTAATCAAAATGTGACACATGTCACTTTATGATGTGATTCCCAAAAATGAGATGGATGATCAAAATTGCACCTCCTTATCTTCATTTTTAATGGGTCCCACATTATAAATGCTTTATATAGTAGTATAGATATGCATTTTACATCTAGTGTGGTTACATACAAGTCCCTATTTCATACATAATATATAACATATCACGTGTGACACTTAAAAGCTCAAAAGCTCGACAATAACGCAAGTCGGGCTAAGCTTGGTCTCGATTTGTTAAACATTTCGACCTCATTTTATTGGCTCGAGCTCGAGGCATGATAAAATTCTTGTTGAACAAGCTCGAGTCGAGTTCAAGATCAAGTTACTCAACAAATAATACATATGCCGATCTCCGTCTCATCCCTGGATCCCGTCATCCCCAATTTCAAGTTATCTTTTAATCCTTTAATCATGAGATCATCCCTCTTCCTCAATTAATCTTTTCCTAAATCTAATCATCTCATCATTCAATTTTATATATACAAATCTCCCTTCAATCCAAATCATCCTTTTCATAAATCAATTATCCATGGCACCTAATCTTCGTAGCAACGCGGATCACGTGCGCCTGATTTCCAAAACTATTTATGTAACCAATTTCCCCGAATCTACAACTTCTAAGGATCTCTGGAGTCTGTGCCAATCCTATGGAACGGTGGTGGATGTTTTTATCCCTAATCGCATCTCAAAAGCTGGTAAACGATTTGCCTTTGTTCGCTTCATTAAAGTCGATAACGTGGATAGACTAGTAAGGAATTTATGCACTCTTTGGATTGGTCGTTGGCATTTGTTTGCCAATATTGCTCGGTTCGAAAGATCCCCGGCTCACTCACCACGGCCAAAACCTAAACCCAATATGGATGCTCATGTTGCTCCATCCTTTGTCTCCGCTGTGAAAGGTTTACCGGTTCCCTCTTTTCAGTCCAATTCGTCACCTGCTCTGGTCTTGGATGATTCATGTTTGGTTAATAGAGATCTTGACTACTTTGTGATGGGGGAGGTTCGCCAATTCTCTTCTATTAATAATTTATACGTGTTGTTGGCTAGTGAAGGTTTCCATAATGTCAAGATTGCCTACTTGGGTGGTCTATGGGTCATGATAAAACTGGAATCTACCAAAATAAAAAATAAACTCATGAAGCATGTAGGTGTTTCTTCATGGTTTAGCTGCTTATGCGTTCCTCAACCGGATTTCGTTGCTAAAGAACGGGTTGTTTGGGTAGATATTGAAGGGGTGCCTTTAAATGCTTGGTCTTGCTCCACTTTCTATAAAATCGGCTCGAAATGGGGTGAGGTCATGGAAATAGAAGAAGGCAATGACGATAACTTTGCTCGGAAACGTCTCTGCATCAAGACATGTTGGCCGGATAATATCCTTGAAAGCTTTATGATAATCGCTAAAAGGAAGGTTTTTTGGGTTCGTGCTAAGGAACTTTTTGTTTGGTCTCCGTCTTTTTTAGATGCTCCTGTAGCAAACCACATGGATCTATATAATATCTTTTTTTGATCGTTTAAAATAGTGGTATGCAATAAAACCCACAAAAAAAACCCCCCCACCCACCCCCTAAACAAAAAAAAACAAAAAAAAACCAAAAACACCACGAAAAAACCCCCCCCCCCCCATATAAAGACCCCCGAAAAAAACTACAATTATGTCAAAACAACCAAAACAAACAGAAAAAAAAAATAAAACAAACAACCCCCCTCCCCCCCAAATAAAAAAAAAACCCCCCCAAAACCCCCCCCCCAAAAAAACCCTTCACACATTTATTTCTTACCGATGCTGGCGAAAGGTGGGTGCTGAACGATTGGCATGAGCTCACAGAGACAGACTGATGTATGCCACCAAGATCAATGTCACATGTAAATGACTTGTTGTGTTATATTATAGGGCTATCCCGTTGTGCATAGGATTAGTAAAGTATCGGATATTTAACATAGGACCCATAGCGTTTTTTTCTCGAGTTGTAATTACTTATCATTACCAATCTTTCTCTGTATAGGAGGAGCGGCGACGAGGCCTCAAAGCATTGCGGGCTGACACCCTTGGTAAACTAAAGAAGGCAATTTCCAACACGAGGTATGATTCTTTTTCGTGGTATTTGGCATTGGGATTTGTAAATGATTATATGATTATTGTATTTTTATAATCAAGGGGTGTTTGGAATTGGCTGTAGAAGATGTTTATTAGCTTATTTTGTTTTTCTTATGTGGTCAAATGACTCGCCTTTTGATTTTGCACAAATTTGGTATATATTAAATAATTAATGGATCACAGGTTATATTCTCCATTCTTAGTATTTTTTTCACGTATACTTTCACATTTGATATGCTACATGCTAACTCCCGGTGCTGGTCTCATGCCACTTTTATTTTGAAATGTTAAACATGTTGGTATTTGTGTATGTAAAAACCTTAAATCTAGGACTGAAAAGTGAGATCAGATTATATGATTGATCACACTAATGTTGATGCGTTATCATCCGGGCAAAGCAAATGTAGTGGCAGATGCTTTGAGCCGTAAAGAATGGGACGTACCGTTGAGGGTACGAGCTTTAGTTACGACTATTAGCTTGGATATTCCCAAACAGATACTAGAAGCTCAGATTAAAGCCTTGAAACTAGAAAATCTGGAGAAAGAGGATGTAGGTGGTATGATCAGAACCGATATACCCAAGGAAAGGTTGGAGCCGCGTACCGATGGAAGGTTACCTTGTTTTGGCGACTTGAGATCCGTGATCATGCACAAGTCTCATAAGTCGAAATACTCTATTCATCTAGGCTCCGAAAAGATGTACCAAGATGTGAAGAAACTATATTGGTGGCTAAACATGAAGGCTGACATCGCCACGTATGTTAGTAAATGCTTGACGTGTGCGAGTGTCAAAGCCGAACACCAAAGGCCATCAGGATTGCTAGTACAACTAGAAATACCCGAGTGGAAATGTGATAATATCACGATGGATTTTATCACCAAACTCCCTAGGTCATCACAAGGTTTTGACACTATCTGGGTAATTGTGGATCGACTCACAAAATCTGCTCACTTCTTGCCAATAAGGGAGAATGATCCCTTGGACAAGTTAGCAAGGTTATACTTAAATAGAATAGTGGCAAGACACGGGATACCTGCCTCGATTATCTATGATCGTGATGGGAGGTTCACATCAAATATCTGAAGATCATTTCAGAAAGCTTTGGGTATGGATATATGCATGAGCACTGCATATCATCCAGAAACTGACGGCCAGAGCGAGAGGACTATACAAACTCTCAAGGATATGCTTCGTGCTTGCATGATCGATTTTGGCAAGGGCTGGGTGAAACATTTGCCATTGGCCGAGTTTTCATATAACAACAGTTATCACGCTAGCATAAAGGCCGCTCCTTATGAGGCACTATATGGTCGAAAATGTTGATCACCGGTGTGCTGGGCAGAGGTTGAGGAAGCCCAACTGACTGGCCCGGAGTTAATCCAAGAAACAACAGAAAAGGTCGTCCTGATCAAGCAAAGGATGCAAGCTGCTCAGGATTAACAAAAGAGCTACGTTGATCAAAAGCGAAAACCAATGGAATTCGAAGTTGGTGATAGGGTTATGCTCAAGGTCTCACCTTGGAAAGGGGTTGTACGATTCAGAAAGCGGGGCAAGCTAAATCCGAGATACGTCAGACCTTTTAAGGTGTTAGCCAAAGTTGGGAAAGTTGCGTACAAATTGGAACTTCCTCAAGAGTTGAGCAGAGTTCACCATACTTTTCATGTATCAAATCTGAAGAAATGTTACTCTGACGAACCGTTAGTCATGCCGTTGAAAGGAGTTCACATTGATGACACGCTCCAGTTTGTGGAAGAACCTGTTGAAATCCTGGAACGGGAGATCAAACGATTGAAGCGAAGCCGGATACCACTGATTAAGGTTCGCTGGAACTCTAGGCGGGGCCCTGAGTTCACCTGGGAACGTGAAGATTCGTTCAAGGAGAAATACCCACATCTTTTCACAAATCGGACGTCGTCATCTACTACAAGGTCTTAAGCTTTGAGGACAAAGCTCTTTTAACGGGTGGTGACTGTAACATTTCTGATTTTCACGTATTGTACGACTCTTTAATGTCAACAATTTATTTTAGCCCGATACGCGTTTACTTTTAATTTTGACGTTTAAGCTAAATCGCGTAGACTAAAAAGAAATCATTTTACGTGAATGGTCACCAAATAAATTAAGGTTTATGTCCAGTAAGTGTCTAGTAATTATTTAAGTAATAATTATCAAACTTTCTCAGTTTTATTTTGATTGGTCACGTAAATGAGTTACGTTTCGCAATAAAATATATCTAGACGCACCACAAAAATACCTAGACTTACCTAGACTTAAACCGGGGTACATTTAAATATTTAAAACATAAGATTAAATCATATCTTGTGTGACTAGACTTAAAAACCACGAATTTGGTCAAGTAAATCTCACAAAAATCGTCCTAGTGTATTACTTGTACACAAAGTTTATGAAATCTTTCCCAAGATTCATATTCATCATAGTTTTCATTTATGAGAAGCCAAATAAGTCTCTACTTGATATTATAAGAGATATTTGTTCAATTCTTTGTGTGTGTATGTCGTGACTTGGGCAAGAAGGGTCACACAACTTGCAACTTTGCATATCTAGCCATATCATGTACAATATTTAGCTAATTAAAGCATTGTACTCTTGATAGGATGGTTTGAGCAAGTGGACAATCAAATATCTCAAACTAACAAATCTAAGGCTCGTTGGTTTTAGAATTTGTGACTAAGAAGTTCTAACTAGCTTCTACCCTATAAATATAAGCTCACTAGTCACTCTTGATAAGTTCTAAAAGTTCTAAACACTCTCAAGTAACAAACTTGACCCATTTCATCTCATTATATTCGGCTAGAACTAAACTCGAACCCTATTCGAGTTATTTCACCATTCACGCGAGCAAGGAAAAGGGTATAAGCTTTGAAGCTTAGTATATTACACGTTTGGGTGTAATACGAGTCGAACCAAACACATAGGACCTATTGTAAGTTCTAGCTAGAACTCACGTCGATTCTTGTTTATTTACGTCATTATAAATACTAGTTGCTTGTAAATCGAGATAAAGAATCATGTGTACATAAAACATGCATGGTTCGACCCATGCATGGTTCAAGCACGCTTATAAGTTATTCACTGTGAATGTGTGTGGTGCTAGAATAAATGAAACACGATTAAGAGAACAAGTAACGAACGAGCAATGACTTAAATGAACCCATGAATGTAAATGAGAGGGTCATGAACCCGTTATAATGAAAACAGTTAGGATATGTCATTTCTGCTGATATAGTCATTTCTGCTGATATAGTTCATTTCTGCTGATAGTATATCAAGTAAATTCTGACTGATGTATACTTCATTAGGTTGTGAGTACTTCTTTTCTGCTGATCGTTGATCATTTATGATGTTTGTAATATTGTTTCTGATGTATCGAAGTTTTGTATAGTTTATTTAGTTAGAGCTATAATATGTAACTTTTGTGATTTTGTGGGACTAGTAAATGTAACTTGAAAATTAAAAGTTATAAATTATTATTTAGATTATAATATAAATTGGGGGCCCATTTGTGTAAATTCATGAAACAGTAGGGAATGTTGGAGTAATTTAAAATGATTATTTACTTTTCACAAACCGATATGGAATTATAAAGTGTATAATATTTATTTTTTTTTTTACTAGAACCTAGAAGTATTAAGTGTAAAATAAAATACTGAAAGTATTTTTTGAAACGTGAACGACGAAATATTTTTTATTATATTATTCGTTTCGGTTATTTTTAACCGGTTTTTATTTCACGAGTTGATAAATTGAAGATATTATGAATCGGGAAACAATTTCCTCGTTTAACGAGTCAATGAATTATAATATTTTAGGATTATAAAAAGGTTTAATTTTGACTATTTTAATAAATAAAGTGTATTTATAAATAAGTTTTCACGTTTATACGACATTCCATCGAAATTATAAATACATTTATCGTGGGCTCCACCACACAACGTGATCATTATATATAAAACATGTGTAAACAGTATATATAAGCTTAAAATGAAATTTAGGTTATTTTATTTATTAGAGTCGTTAGTTTAAAACCAAGTAAACTAAGACGTGACACAGTATTTTACTTAGGTATTTGACGGTTTATGTGGTTTCGTTAAATGCTTGGGATTTTTCATTTCAAAAATGGGAACTACCTGCTAAGTGAGTTCATGGTCCCACATTTTTACACATTATATATTGATTGATCTCTTTGGTGTGTTAACATGCTTGTTTTACAAAACTGGACGCAAGGGTACCTTTTATTTAATGGATATGTGTTTGCCTAAGTAGCGATTACCCACTGAGCCCATTATCATGAATTGTCAATTGGCATAGTCGTAATTGGGTTTTTCATTATGCGGAACTGAGCGCGAATGTTTATAAATAGATCTATTTGGGATTGACATCCATTTGGTGTGAGATAGCGATCTCTGTGCGGTGTAAGGAACAACAAACGTATACACATGTCGGGTTGTGTGGTGTTTTGGGTTAGTACATGTTGATGGGCTTATTGTGGAATTAATTGCACACAGAATGGTCGAGCTTCAGTTTGTCTTGTGTTAGCAAACAATAATTATTTTTGATGTTGGTTGCATCTTGCTTTATCCTACACTTGGAATAGAAATCCTTTCGGTCCTACTTTTGGTTACATTAAAACCTATGTATTCAAAAACTTTTGTGACATTTTAAAGGAAGGTTTTTCGGTCAGTAGGGCATGAGATGCCGTGATACAGTGGAGGTCTCTTTTGGGATGTCAAAGATAGAGATTCGAAGTCTAAAATATATTGTTATTGTGAACATTTAATAAATGTAGAAGCTTTAATTTATCGTAGAACCGATTTAAAGGCCTTGTGCTTATGTAATAAACGAATTAAACCTTGTTTATCCAGTGTATCTTTTAAACTTCTCACTTAGTTGGTTCGTTCTTATTGCTTGTGCTATTGACCAATACTGTAAGCACTAGGATGTTCAATATTACGTTGATTACCTCAGTTTTGAGGGTTTGATCTGTGTTACACAATTATAACGGTTGATTTCATGATATATCAAAGTCCCTGTGGTTTGCCGATATAGCCACAAATTACCACCGCTGGGAATTTTCTTATCAAAGGACATGTCATCTCAACAAAAGGAGGAGGTTTTTCAAGGATGTAAAGCATTACTTTTGGGTATGATCCCTATCTCTTTCGTATTTGTCGCGGATAAAAAATCATCCTTAGGTGTGTATCTGGCAAGAAGCTATTAAATATTTCTAGGCTTTCATGAAGGAACCACCGGGGAGGCCATCATTGTTGCACAATGTCACCGATCGGTAATGTATTTGATGCCGGTTTATTTTGGCATACGATTTATAGGGATTGCTTTCGAATTAATCAAATCTTGTGATGATGTCAATGACAAGGAAAATTTCTAATCGTGATGAGATGCCTCAAAATGCAATCCAAGTGTGTGAAATTTTCGATGTATGGGAGGTATTGATTTTATGGGACCTTTTTCGTCGTCTAGAGGAACAATACATACTTGTAGCCGTCGTTTATCTTTCACAAATGGGTGAAGCAAGGCGACCTCACACTAACAACAGTTGATGAGTAGTTGTAATATTTTGAAATCCTTTTCTCCGTTTCGATGCACCGAGTGCTATAGTAAGTGAATCGTGGACCATTTCTGTAACGACAGATTTGATAAAAGTTATGTATTTATATGATTATGTCACCACATGTCTTTATATCGCTTACCATCCTCAAAATAGTGGGTCAAAGTAAAGGTAACGAAATCATGGGCTTAAATATAATCTTAGAAAGGACGGTAGGAGGAAAAACAGTGCTCATGGTCAGACAAGTTCAGACGATGCATTGTGGGCTTTCCGAACCGTTACAAGACTCAAACGGAAGCATGCCTTACAAGCTAGTTTATGGAAAGTCATGTCATTTTTACGTTGAAGATAGAACACAAGGCATATTGGGATCTTATGCAGGCCAAAACTTCGATCTAAAGACCGATGGTGTGTTCACTAGCAAGATCCAACTCTAATGAACTTTAGTGAGCTTCGAGATCAAGATTATTGTGAATTACATTAAATCTTACAAGAGGAAGACGAAGAATCTTCACGACTCAAAGATCAAGAATCGCAATCTTCAGTGTTGGTGAATCAATTTTCTGACTTTTCAAACTCCGATTAAAAGATTTTACGGAAGAAAGCTCAAGTACGATGGTTCGGTCCTTTCAATATTACCGAGTTTTTCATTATGGCTCGGTACAAATTGTCTCATCACTGATGGTTCAATTTCAATGTTAACTGCCAACAGTCTTATGAAATACTATGGAGGGGATACACCACCATTGGTTATCCCGGATCTCCAAACATTCCCTAAGGACAACTAAATTCAAGGATCGAGTCGAGCTTGCGACTCGGTAACCAAAAACAAGCCGCTTCGTGGGAGTTCACCCCATGCTTATCCATTTTCTTTCTATTTTCTTAAATAATGTGTTGTGATGTTTTGTGGCTATCCTCTTCCGTTCCTCTTGTGGAATTTTCGTTATTTGTTGTTTGTTCTTGTGCATTTTTTGCAGGATTAATCCAATAATTTCTGAAGCCTCTCGTGTCCGGTGTTGTATCCCGTTTCACTCGAGCTTCTCATCCTTTGTGTGAAATTAGTTTGGGGAGATCCGATATCTTATCATCTTATTGATTCACGTTTATCTTTGCATAATTCATAAATGGCTTAGATTTTCGTTTAAAAACGACTTTATACATGGGACAATGTTTTTTTTTAGTTTGGGGAAGGATTCTATCGATTTGATGTTACTGTCTTAATGTTTTGTTCTCATCGTAACCGTTTTCCGAAAAAATAGCAAAAATCTTAAATTTTTAATTTCTTATTATAAAAATAAAAAAAAAAAAAAATTTTTTCAAAAAAAATAAATAATAAAATAATAATAAGTGTTTAGACACGAATGTAGGTTTTCCTGTTGGTACAGAATATAAGAAGTAATTTTTTGACCCGATCGAACGTGTAGAGTTCTAGCTTTCTCAATTATCAATTAATGTTGATTTAGTTTGTGCTAGTCTCATGTAGACTTTAACATGCTTGACTTGAAATCATTAGTAATGTAAGCTTGTGCTACTCTCAGTAGATTTTGTAAATATGCCGAGTTGGATTTTATATAGGCTTAAGTATTTGCGAATTTCGTTATTAGAGATTTTAAAATTGCAAAGAACTATGAGATATAGTGTTGATTACGTGTTAGGATGTTTTAAACAAAGTTTATTTGGAAAAATTAAAGGCTGATAAGAATACTTGTGGTTTGTCTTTCCCCGAAGTTCTTAAAATGATTAATTATACGTGTTCTTTTTAATTTTTACAAATTAGAGTTTTACTCTTAAAAGTCTAATCAACATATTCAGAGAAAAAGCTTTATCGATGATAAAGTCAAACATCGTTGGTAAATAAGAATTTTAGTTCAAGTTTATACTTTGGTTTTCTAAAACGAAATTTTTCTATTTGCAAAAATAATGTGTTGAATTAATTATATTAAAAAAATGTAGTTGGTAAATAAAAAGGATGCAAGTTATAAATCCTTAGTGTTAATAATTAATATACAAACTCCATCGCAATAAAGTACATGGGCATTTGTCGGTTCGCTCCCGATGTGACATCGAAAGAAAGGATAGAGGATGTATATTTAGGGTTGGTATCATAATAAGTACACGAGCTCTTGTCGGAGGCGTGACCGATGTGTCGTCGAAAGAAAAGTGATACCAGTTCCTAGCCTAATAATGTAAATAGTAATAATAATGTTGCAAGTTAGAAAATAAATAGTAAAAGTTTCATTTTCTAAAACCAAGGTATTCTTTTGAACTAAGGTTTGCAAAAGTCTACAAGGCTTTTTCATCGGAAGTTCATGCGTCTCGATTATTATTCTCCGGATGGGGTGTCAAAAGCCTTAGCACTTACCCGATGACGGTGGGATGCTAGAGAAGAAAGTCATCTTGGGGCCAAGCTGAACCAACGATGCTTAGCTTAAGGATGGTTTTGTTTGCTTTGATTGTGATCGTACTAAGTGATTTAAAAATATTAGCAAATGGCCCATGTGTCAAAGCTTTTGGTCGGATGTCAACTATATAAATATGTGGATTTATGGTTTAATTATTTGTGCACACAAACTTTTATTATGTTTTTGTCAGGAAGAGAATTTAACATGTTGGTTATTATTAGTAGTACTTAGCATCTAGCTCGTACTTAACGGTGAATAATCGTTTTTTAACGCTTAGCATGGAAAAGGAAAAAGCGGGAATGCATGAAGTTATCTTTTAAGAGGACAACCTTTAATTGTGCTTTTTGTTCCTGATCCAAAAAAATTACACAATGGTAAATGAAAACAATACATTATGTCAACAACAAGAATAAAATTATTGTTAGGTAGTTAATTTATTTAGAAAAATATAAAAGAGAAAAAAGTTTTGAAAATGGGAATCTCGGGGGTTTTATAACTTGTGATCTTTTGCTCTCTCAACTAAAATCTTTGCTACTTTTCAAAGGGTTTAGTTTGGGGAAGTTATGAGGAATTTGGTTATAGGCATGTGATATTAGAGCCTTCCGATTGATAAGTGTAAAATACACATATCCGTTTGTACCTAAAAAGGCCCAATTAAACCCAAAACACAGTAAAAATGGCAAAAATATACTTGTTTTTTGTGTTTTGTGTGTGTAGGCACGGATATATCAAAAATCACAAGAAAACCGTCAAAAACGAGCAAACACGGACACGGGGAACGGAAGAACGCAAAAGAAGAAAGAGATGCAAAGCCAAAGCCAGGAAAAGTCAAAAAGTCAAAGCTGTGGTCAACCTTCAGTCAAATTGGTCAAACCTCAGTCAACAAAAGTCAACCCAATAAAAGACAAAACCCCAAAATATTTCAAATCAACCCTCCAAGTTTCAAAAGTTACATATTAGGTCCCTAAAGCCTAATGGGCCTTAAATACCCTTTAAAACCATACCCGGATCAAGAGCCCACAACAAAAGCCCAATCCCTAGTCCAATACCCCTTTTCATATAACTACAAGGACCATTTCTGTCAATTTTGTAACCTATTTTACACTACACCTTTACTAAACCAACCACAAGGACCATTCTTGACATAAGCCCAAAGTTTAAAACGTTATTACCCGTTTTCAGTTATAAAAAAAGGGCGCCAAGGGGGTTTTTACTGTTCATCATCGTTCCCACTTTACCACACACTCAAACCAAAGGGCTTTTCACAATCAAGGGGTACAAACGACTATTCAAGTGATCATAAAGACAATGGCAGGGAGAAATAAGTCAAATCAAGAGCTCTTATTGGTTCTCTCAAGCTATCAAGCCGCGTGGATGTAGAGAAAGCACAAGGAGTGACGGGTTTTTACTCTATTATCACTCACACAACTAGCACAAGCTGTCACATCAAAAGAATGACAGCTTGGCAATCCGTGTGAGTATAATTTGATCAAACGGCTCAAATTCACTACCTAATGATTGAAGGGATGGATGGTGATGATTGAAAGGAGCGTGGGAAGCAAGATAGAGCCTAGAAGCTTCAGAGAAGGCCTATAAATAGAACACACTCTCACACACATTGTATCTTCTTTTCCGTTTTCCTATTTTTCACCTAGTTTAGCTTTTAGCTTTTTAAATAGCTTATTGTAATTTTACTTTTAAAATCATTTGTAATCTCTTTTCAGTAATGTAATCAATCCTTTTTAGTTAATGAAATCTACTTTTTCTTATTGATCAATTGTTATAAGCTCTCAATTTACTCTAAGTGTTTGTACTATGACTCATAAGCTCACAATAAGTCAATTTCAGCTCTCTTAGTCTCTAAGCTAAGATAGAGCTTAAACAAGTCTTAATCTACTCATATACTTAAAATCAGCTTAAAATCCCTTATTATTTGAACTAATGAGCTTTTGGAAGGAGAGCCAGTTAAGGAAGGGCTCTCAAGGACTTTTACTGGCTTATTTCTAATAAGCCAGAGCTAGTAGATAAGCTCTAAAGAGCATGTTAAGCTTCTGTTAAGCTGAAGCTCATTGTAAGTTTTCCTTTAAATTTCCTTGTCATTTATAATTTAATATTTACTCAAGTGCTTAAGTAGCTTCTTAGTTTTTGCTTATTTGTTTATTCTATCTGCTTAATTGTGTCTAATTGTGCTTTTTAGTTATTAATTTGCATCTGTTTTTAGTTTAATAGTTATACATCATTAGTTTCTCATTTTTGTCATAAAAATCATAAAAACCAAAAAAATAGTAGCATAGTTTTAAATCTTAGATTCTAGTTAATTCAATTGTTGATTTAAGTTTGTTAGGCTTGTTATAAGTTCATAAATGTCTGGTAATCAAGTTTCAATCATTTTTTTAAAATCTTAAGATCAATAAAAGTCTGGCAATGCCTTAAGGGGTGTTTGGAATAATAGTGTTTGACCTCAAAAAGTCAAATGTATTTTGTGAATTCTTCTTGTTCAGTTAGATTATTACATTTGATTAAGTTTAGAATAGATTTGCAAGATTAGACTTAGTTCAAAATCATTTTAATGCTTATAATTTGTCTTCCTGCACCAGGGGAGATTTTTTCTTTCTTAGCTTGCTAAGAATTTAAACCAAGCCATAGAGTTTGATCCAAGTTTCCAAGGTTTGGTTTATGTTTAAAATTGAGTTCATACACACCCACTTAGGGTGAGTAATGCAGTTGTGACCAAAGAGGTAACCTGCAAGTTGGATTTGACTTTTGTTCATTTGTACTAGCAGTAGTAACTTTTGTTACTACTGCTGTCATTTTTAATTTAGTTTTAGGTTAGTTAATCTAAGTTTTAGTATCTTAAATTTTAGTAGCTTTAAGTTTAGTCATAGCTTAGCATAGTTTAAGGCTTGTTTTTCATTTCTTAGCTTATTTGCCTAGGTATAATTGCTCCTTAAGTTTTCAAAAATCCTTCAAAAAACAACAAAAAAAAGTAGTTTTTGTCCTTAGCTTTTAATTTTGAATTT
Source organism: Tanacetum coccineum (assembly GCA_026074375.1). Classification (NCBI taxonomy): domain Eukaryota; kingdom Viridiplantae; phylum Streptophyta; class Magnoliopsida; order Asterales; family Asteraceae; genus Tanacetum; species Tanacetum coccineum. Next base: position 65,092 of record BQNB010010562.1, on the reverse strand, counting down.
CTAGCTTTGAGTAGTTGTTTTTATAAGTTGAATCTATAGTCTATAAGCTGTTAATCTAGTTTTCAAAAGCTCAGGTTCATTAATAGCTTATAACTCATAATGGCTTATTTTGATTTTGTGCCTTTAGCTTTTATTTCTGAGTTGCAGGTTTTATCCTAAAATTCAGTTAGGTTTAAGTATTAGTTAGGATTCTAGCTTGTTAAAACTAGTTAGAACTAATCTTAAGGTTTCTAAATCAGCTTATAGTTTGTAATTTGAGCTTATAATGAAGTTTGTACAAGAATTTTAGTCCAAATACGCATTTTTGAAGAGTAAACACCCACTTTCTGTAACAGTGATTTTCATAAGCTCTTTCTGAGCTTGTTTTTGAGTTTGAGCTTATGCTTCATTTATTAAAAGTGCTCAAAATTAAGTCCTTTATAAGTTCTAACTTTTAGTTTTTGCAAAAAGTGAAAATAAAAAAAAGTGCAAAAAGGGGTTTGCCTGCCTCGAACCCACGACCTCCCACACACAACACACACGCCTTAACACTTTGCTACAATAGCTCATCCAGTATCTTTTCCCCCCATTTAATATTAGTAGTCTTTTTCATTTCCTTTTTTATGTATAAGCCGTAGCTTATACAAGCTTATTTAGAGCTTATTCTTTAAGCTGGGGATTTGGTCATATTTTTCCTAAGATCTTTGTTAAGTTTTAGACTTTTCCTGAATTTTCCAAATTTTTATCTTCATTTTATAATTTACTAGGATTTTTCGTAGGTTTAAAAATTGAAAAATCATTAAAAAATAGAAAAAAGTTTCAGAAAATTACAAAAAAATAGTTTTTAGTTTTATAAAAAATAGCTTTAGGTTTACAATCAGAAAAGTCATTTTCAACACTTTTAGATTTTAATTTTCATTTTTGAGCCTTTACTTTTAATTTTAAAAATAGGATTTTAATTTTAAAAATAGTTAAAAAAAGTTTTCTGAGTTTTTATGATATTTTAGATTTTTCTAAGTTTAAAAATCATTTTTCTAAATTTTTAGGACTTAATTTGCTATTTTTTAGGATTTAATTAGATTAAAATAGTTTTAAATTCATAATAAATTCAAAAATAATCAAAAAAATGTTTTTCTTTTTCTTAAAATTTTCTTTTGTCCTAATTTAGGTTTAGAAATTTAGTTTACATTTTTAGGAGTTAAATTTAGTATATTTGCTTATTTGTCGCTTTTAATTGCTTCCGTTAATTTGTTTAAGTGTTTAATAGCTTTTAATTGTTCATTTTAATTGTTGCTTTTAATTAGTAGTTATAGAAACTCAAAAATATCTTTTCTCTCATTCAAATCACAATCCAAGCTAAAGCAAGGTTTCAATTTCACAAGTCGTTGGGGAAACGACCCGGGTGATCATACTTCCCGGTTAAATATACGTATTATATATTATATATATATCTTTTAGAGTGAATTTTCCTTAGGGAATTTTCTTAATTGCTCTTGTGGTAGTATATCATATATTTTATTAGTGTATAAAAACTAACAATTAGTTAACTAGACTCGTACTTCGGGAGTTATTCTTTGGGGAAGAAGGGAGTTACTGCTTCCCTTGGGTCATTATCTTCTTCTTGATATAATTTAAGTCGATGGCCATTGACTATGAACGTCTTTCCATCTTTTTGATAGAGTTCAACATATCCGGATGGATATTGATGTTTCACTACATAAGGTCCTAACCATCAAGATCTGAGTTTCGGTTGTTTAAATTTATACTTCGAGTGAAATAGCATAACTTTGTTTCCTTGTTTGAATTCTTTTCTTATTTTTAATTTTCTGTCGTGTCAGACTTTGGTTCTTACCTTGTATAGACGAGTGTTTTCATATGCTTGATGTTTAAGTTCATCTAACTCGTGTAACTGAAACATTCTTTTCTCACCAGCAGCGATGAGATCTGGGTTGCAATTCTTCAGAGCCCAGTATGCACGATGTTCAATTTCAAATGGTAAGTGGTAGTTTTTTCCATTATTTTGTTGCAGAAGTGAGTTCCTCTGTCGATGATTAGAGCTTTGGGCATTTTGAAATGGCAGAATAGTTTCTTTAGAAAAGTTATAACAACTCGGGTCCGTGGTGACATTAATCTAGAATGGTTCGATTTTTTGGTCCAGATATACAGCGTCTGATCATACCGTCAGAACATACTATGAACAGGTAAGGTTCTTCCTAAAAGTAATATTTGAGGTTAGAGAAGAATTTGTTCTTTTGTTGATACGTCATCCCTTTTGGTATAATATCACCGACCAAGTAGTTTGCAAAGTCTGCGAACCAAGGTTCATTTTTGGTATTGATTTCCATAAGAATTTCTCCAGGAAAGTTATCATCGACTTCACTGTCATTGTTTGACTCGTCATTTTCAATTCGAGATAAGTGATCTGCAGCAACATTTTCTGTTCCTTTTCTATCCTTAATTACTATGTCCAATTCTTGCAAGAGTAAGATCCATCGAATAAGGCGTGGTTTAGCATCTTGTTTCTTAAATAAGTGCCTTAGAACTAAATGATCAGTGTGAACAATAGTTTTTGAGAGAATACGATACTATCTAAATTTTTTGAATGCAAAAACTACAGCCATAAGCTCTTTTTTGGTTACGGTGTATTTTTGTTGAGCTGAATTAAGGGTTTTGCTTGCGAAGTAGATCGGGTGAAAGATTTTACCATCTTTTTGACCTAAGACAACTCCTATTGCGAAATCACTAGCATCACACATAAGTTCAAACGGAAGATTCCAGTTTGGGCTTACGATTACAGGAGCACATGTGAGTTTCTCCTTTAATAATTCGAATGCTTTTTGACATTCATCATCGAATTCAAATGGAGTATCTTTTTCAAGCAGTTTAGTTATAGGTCGAGCTATTTTCGAGAAGTCTTTAATGAAACGTCAGTAAAAACTGCCATGTCCGAGAAAGTTTCTAACACCTTTGATGTTGGTAGGGGGTGGAAGTTTTGAGATTACGTTGATCTTTGCTTTGTCAACTTCAAGTCCCACGCTAGATACCTTGTGTCCAAGCACAATTCCTTCTTTGACCATGAAGTGACATTTTTCCAAATTAAGGACAAGATGAGCATCTTTACAACGTTAGAGCATTTTATCGAGGTTGTTTAGGCATGTGTCGAAAGAGTTTCTGAAGACGGAAAAATCGTTCATTAATACTTTGACGGATTCTTCGATCATATCATGAAAGATTGCCAACATGCACCTTTAGAATGTGGCAGGAGCCTTACATAGACCAAAAGTCATTCGCCTATAGCGTATGTTCTTAAAGGACATGTGAATGTTGTTTTCTCTTGATCATTAGGATCAATAGGAATTTGAAAATATCCAGAAAAGCCATCGAGGAAACAAAAATATTTATTCCCTGCGAGTCTTTCTAACATTTGATCCATAAACGGCAAAGGGAAATGATCTTTTGCCGTTGCTTCATTGAGTGTACGATAATCGATGCATACTCGCCAACCCGTAATGGTTCTTGTTGGGACAAGTTCATCGTTTACGTTTGTGACAACTGTAATACCACCTTTCTTTGGCACACAGTGAATATGACTAACCCAAGGACTATCGGCAATTGGATAAATAATACCGGTATCCAAATTTCATAATTTCTTTTTTAAACAACTTCCTTCATGTTTCAGATTTAACCTATCTTTTTGGTTTTTGGAAACGGTTTCTTTGTCATCAAGAAGTTGTAACTTAGTGTTTGTAGAATAAAGGACAGATTACTTCACCAGGTATATCATTCATGTTTCTAAGCAAAGGCTTGCCTTGTCTTTTTAAAACCGAGATCTGATTTTGTTTATCCTTCTTTCTTATAGATCGTTGAGATGATAAGAAAACATAAAGCAAAGAGGTTTTCTTCCAGAATACATATTCCATATAATTAGGAAAGGTTTTAAGTTTCAAGAACCTGAGGAGGTTCTTCAAGAGATGTTTTGATTATAATCAGAATGAAGGTGATTTTTCGAACGGTGGTCTTCGATGTCGAATTCCCCCGGAGTCAAGAGTTATCATCAGCAGTCATAGCCATGAATTCATCAAATTCAACAAAGAAGGGGAGGGTGTAGCAGGGGAGCGAGGGGTGGGGGGATCGGAGAATGGGTATCCTTGAGAGAATTGGAGCAGGATTTTAAACTAAACCTTAGATTCTAAAAGAGCATCAAATATATCTTCTTCAAAGGATGTGGGGGGGGGTGGGGCGAGGGGGGTAGTCTATCTCTCATATCTCTCTATTACTACTATTCCTTCTATCTCTGTGGAGGTATCCATCGTTTGAGTAAGAGTGTTTTCTTGCAAAATCGATATCGAAGATCCATTCTTAGTTCCAATCTCTTAGGATGAGTTGTTTCTGTTTAACTCGAATAACTGCATCGACAGTATGAAGAAATGGTCGTCCTAAGATGAGGGGAACTTTACTATCTTCTTCCATTTCGAGAATAACGAAATCAGCAGGAAAGATAAATTTACCAAATTCAACGAGCATATTTTTAGCTATTCTAACAGGGTATTAGAATGATCTATCGGCTAATCTTACGCTCATTTTGGTAGGTTTAAGAGTCTCGAGTGATAATTTCGCATATAGCGAATATGGCATAAGGTTAATGCTAGCACCAAGGTCGGTTAAGGCATTACAGGAGAAGGTTTTCTTGTAATTACATGGAATAAGAAAACTTTCTGAGGTCCGTCATCGCGAGCGTTGCGTGGAGAGAGAGAGGTTCAGTTCCCAACACACACCCCAAGTTTAGATGAAACTTTGTATTGGATCATTGCTGAACTTTCATCGCTTAAGAAAGCGGCAGAGATTTGTTCGATTTTGTGTTTGTTGCTTATTAGTTCTTTGAGAAATTTTCCATAATTAGGCATTCCGACCAATACATCGATAAGAGGTACATTGATTAGGACAACGCGGATCATATCGAGAAAATTTCCGTATTGAGAATCTGTTTTCTCTTTCCTAAGACTTTGGGGATACGGAATTTTTGGTTTGTATGGTTTGGGTAACAGAGTCTCTTTGACTGATTTTGAATTTTGAGTTTTCGGTTGTGGTGTCGGTTCTTTGTTTTCTTCATCGCTATCGAAATTGATAGGATTTCCAGAATCATTTTGTTGATCATTGGATTAACTGGTGGGTTATAAGATTTAACACTTCTTGTGAATACGGCATTCACATGCTCATTGCGAGATTGTGGTGGTTGGTAGGCTTTTGAGTTGTGTCCTTTTGGGTTTGGTTGAGTGTTACTAGGAAGAGATCCAGAAGGTTGACCAGATTGCTTGTCAGCAAGTCTGTTGAACTTGGTTTCAAGGTTTTGAATTGAAGCTTGATGATTTTTGGCAATAGTTTCGAGTTGTATTTTGAGATCCATGAATGTTTCTTTCGAAAGCTGATTCGATTCAAGATTTCAGAACTCGTTGACTTGTTTTTGAAGATCGAATGGGTTTTATCATCGGTATTGATTCGTTAGTGTCTCGATGTATCTATTATCGTTCGTTTGAAACGCCAATTACCGAATTCGAGCTCGTCTCGACAATCATTGTAAAAACAGTCTTATAAAAGTTTGCTGAATTTGGCTTCTTCTTCTCAGTATCACATAGGTAATATTATCTTCCATCAAGATCCGGTTTTTGTTTATTTAGCATGGGCTTGAGTACTTATATACTGAAGCAATTCTTTTCACTTGGTCATGGCATCCATTCGGGCCATAGTTTGTCAGTATTAGAATTACACTGCTACCTTCATCGCGAAAGCAAACGATTTTTTTTAAGAGTTGATTTGGTTTTTTTGATTTTAGCCTAGTAGCGCGAGAGTCTGAGTAAAGTTTAATCTTCCAGAAGCTGATAAGCTTGATTATGTGTTTTATAGGAGGAAAAACCACAGCTGCGGCATTAAACTTCTTGGGTTATTTCGCCTGAGACCCTAAGTGATAAAAGATTGTTTTAAATTATATTGCCCTTAGACAGATTGTAGACCATGGGCAGTTTTAGAGCATTCCTCAGTACGAAGCCCAGCAATCGGTTGAGATCGTTTCATGTTGAAAAAAAGCTCGGATTTCTATGAGGAGTCGGTCGAAAAGAGCTGGGGGAAAGAAACGGCTAATGAAAGCGGTTCGAAGTTCATCCCATGTTTCAATAGTTCATTCGTTGAGTTCATCCAACCATGTTTTTGCTTCTCCAGTGAGTGATAGGGGAAGACATCATTAGGCAGAACGGGGGGGGGGGGTGCATCATTTCTCAGTATCTCTGTATTAAACATATCGCAGATTCTGAGGAATTCGTGAATGTGTTTATGGGGATCGATTTTGGTTCTACCATCGAATTGGTTTCCTTTGACAAGAGTCAAGTGGTTTACCACCTTTGATAACAAATTTCGTTAGCCTAGTTTCAGGGAATAGTTGATTGCCGGAACCGAAGAGTCGGAGCGACAACATGGTCGGCAGCCCACATGGGTTCATCGTCCATTGGATCGTAATTTTGAAGAATATCAAGAAAGTGACTGAAGTAGTTGATGTTAAGAACTGGCAGGTAGACAATTCTCGGGTGTATGTGGTGGAATATTTTCCTTTGATCGAATGGAACTCATTCTGTTTCGTCGACGAAGTCTTCGATTCAGAGTACGTTCAGGTTCAGGTTCAGGTTCAGGTAACGGTTCAACAAGTTCAGAATTGGAAGCACGCGTATGCATCCAAGAGAGAAATTGTTTGGGTCAGTTTGCCAGAAAACTGTACGACGATTTTTGAAAAAGAGGGGGGAGGTTAAAGTAATTTTCTAGAGTTTGACTATAGAACAGCTAAGAAATCCCCGGCAACGATGCCAAAAACTTTGATGTGTTACAAAAGCTTTAAATTTATAAGACAAGAAAATACCTGTATAATTATATGAAAAAACACACGGAAAAAATAAAAACCCACGTATGTAGTATAAACTTTTTAGTAAGACCAGGTCGTCTACAGGGATTTGAGTAGTGTTCAAATAATCAAAAAGAAAATAAACTGTAACAATTTTGGAAATAATTTTTTGTTTTACCAATGATAATAAAGATGACTACTCGAATAGTTGAAAAATAACTTATAAGTGTTGGAAATGATTTGACCTCGAATATGGACTTTAATTTATAAAAATGATTTCTCGTCAGAAAACGTTTTCACAAACTAACTTGGTTAACTTAAACTTATATTAGCTTAACTAGACCAAAATGTGTCACTCCAAATAATCCAGTTTGTTAAATCTAAGCTTATTTTTGTTTATCAATTTATGAAAGTGATTTCTCGGCATAAGAAAAAGTTAAAGACCATAGACAAAAGTGCTGATTAAAACCATATAGATCAGTTAACGTCTTTCGTACCGATACCGATATGATTATATAGTCTAAGTTGTATAAACAAAAATCGATAAGAAAGATATAACAGGTTTGCACATAAGCTTAAAAATTAAAGCGATCAAGATCATACCAAAAACACTTATTCTTATCGTAACTTCAACCGAGTAGTCATAATAGAAGATATTTGCCTCTCAAGGCTAAGGAGTTCATAACAAAAGTACAACTTTAACAAAAACCATCCATTATTCAATAACTAAGTAGGAAAACATCTTCGTCTTGATCCCGTATAGATTCTTTTTCTTCAAAGGAGAGATGTTTTTTTTTATAGTGTTTTTGGTGAAGAGAGGGAAGGTATGTGTATGTGGGATGGATTAGTAGAATGAGATGAGATAGTGATGAGAATGCTTTGGAGGATGAAAATTCGTCCTCACTTATAGGCAAGTTTGGGTGGCAAAGTGCGGCGCACTTAGAAAAAAGTGCGGCGGACTTTGGGTGTTAATGCGATCGCATTTAATTACTTTTCTGGTAATCGCGCGCACTTACAAATAATTGTGGGCGGTTAGAGGAGTTTAATGCAGGTGCATTTATTAGACTTTAATTCTTCAAACTTTGGGAAAAAGTACGGCAGTTTTGGCTTTAGAGGAAGTGCGGCGCACAATGTTAAAAGTGCGGCGAACTGAACTTTAGCAAGAAATCTCTCTTTTTTCTTGTATTCGCCATCCCAAAATTATAGATTTTGAGCTGGGCCTGTAGTGCTTAAAGTGAACCCTATAAGCAATCAAGCTAAATATAAGGTACCAAAAGATCACGAGAAAATGATCAAAATATATAAAATAATGCCATAGAAATTATGTAAAAGATTTGGGCGTTATCACTCCCAGAATAAGTCTTGACTTGGAAAAATTCTCTATCTTTTTTCAAATGTCCAATTTGGTGGAACAACCTTTCCCAACAATATATTAACAAAATCCAACATACCATGGATCGTCGTCTTTAAAGCTTTTATTTTAGTACTATAGAATGCTCGTACGGAGAATTTATCAAGCAATTTCCTTTCACTTAACACCTTTCATAAGCGACCCCTCTCAAACCTAATAATATCATGCGTCTAAGTCTTCTGCTTCCTTATGTTTCTCCAATACTTGACAAGGGATAGTGAAATTCCTGGGTCTTTTTCTTTTGATGGCAGTTCGTTGAGCAAGACAACTGAGCACCTTTCGTTCATTGTCTCCGTACAAGCTTCTTCAAGCCTCGATTTATTCGTCAGTAAACTCTTCAGATATTTAGCGTATTTTTGGTATTTTTAATAGGGCATCGATAAACGGAATATTAATATCTAGTTGTTTTAGATTCTCTAAAAATTTTCGTTGCAGTGCTTCTTCTTTTTCTTTTCTCACTCGGTTTGGGAAAGGGATGGATAACTGTTGTGGTTTTACCAATGGGTGGGCAGCTTTTTCCGGAGTACTCGAAGATTTATTTTCCACACCGTCGTCATGCGGATTTTCCTGCACATCTTGTTTAAATCTGGGAGGTTCATTCTATTGATTCAGTTTTCACATTAATTTCTTTAACTACGTGTGACTCATAGGTGGGGGGGGGGTTTTTTTTTTTATTTCGTCATCTTCCTCCCCTAGTTGTCACTCCTTTGAATTTGTTGTTTGGAATCAAAACATTACTCACAGCCTTTGACAATTCGTTTACCTCGTTTTTTTAGCTCACTTAATAAGTTGCTTCGTATTTTTAACAAAAGTTCGTTGGTGGTTCGAAATTCTTTAATGAATATCTTCATCTCCTCGTGTTCACGTCTACCTTCATCAATGAATTTAGCCAACATTTCTTCTATAGTTAACCTCCTTGTTGGGTAATCGAATGGGTAAGGAGGGAAACCAAAAGCGGTACCTGAAAAAAAGACATAATTCGAAGTAAAACTATTCTATAAAACTAAACTAGAAAGCTAACTAAAAAAGGGGGGGGGGGGAGCTAAAACTGTAGTTGTATCCCCAAACGATCGATTGTTATGTGGGGTGAGATGTAGGAGGGTGGGCTTATTTTATTGGGGTGAAATAGGAGTGAAATTAATACAACAGCAGTGAATGTGATTATAGGGGAAAATCAGAGTTAAGGGTTGTTTCATGGGGATTATTTGGGGGTACACACACACAACATTGAGTTCTCTGTGGTTTGAATGTTGGGGTTGTATGTAGTAATAAAACTAGCCAGTAATAGAATCAAAACTTCTGGTTGTATCTCGGTGATATAGTACTTCCGAGTGATTTCACATTTTAGGATGGTTATCACTACATCAAGGGCTGACCATATATCCCTATCACAAACTACTAGACGTCCATTACGACCTCATCAATACTCTCACATCTACCCCATTCAATACATAAAGGTCAGATCATTCTACACACATTAAACACACACAACAGACTTCAATAGCTTAGGAGTCATTACCGCCATCACTGACACACACTCATTACACCCAAATTACACACACTCTCTCTCTCTCTCACAAGGACTGAGGGATCTCTCTATCTCTCTCTCTTGAGGTCATCACATCTCTCTATCTCTCTCTCGCGCATAAGAGATCAGCTATACCTACTGCTTGGACTAACAGACAACGTAATATCTATCTATAATATAATCCGAGCTTGTTTGACTTACGCTTACACCTACAACAAGATAGAGTATTTGCATGAGCGACATTTAGAGAGCAAAGAACAGACTTATGGGCTATGTGGATAGTGTAGGGTTTTTTTTTGTATTCATGTGTGTTATTTTTTGTTTATGACGAATAACATAAACATCACTTTCAAGGCAGTGTACCCGGATCAATGGAGCTGCATTGGTTTAGTAGGGTGTCCGATCACGGAGAGTGGAATACTCTTATTCGACTGGTATTTTATCTATCTAGATTTCATACTAATCTAACCTAATTAGTCTAATTAAACCTAAACTAACACAAAGGGGGGTTTTCAACCTGAGATACTGGCATGAGTTTAGTTCTAATTATCCTAAGGTGATGGCAAATAACGCACACAAGTGATTAACAAAAGATAGGAAAGAGGTCAAATCTTAAGAAAACGTATTAGCCAGTTTAATCTAATAATATGCCTTGATTGTCTATTCGTGCAATGATTGTATTAATTTGTTGGTGGTATATCATTCCAAAGGTAGGTGGATATTCTCCATAGACTCTAGGTTTGTCGCTAGTTAATCATGTCATAATTAACCTAAACCCGCGTAAAGCTCACACCGTTGATTATAATTTATCTAGGAAACTATATTGGTGGTTTATATTGAACCCTAGCTCCTAGAGGCTTTACCAACTTATACTTACTGCTTATGAAAATTCAATAATACTAAAATCCACACCCACTTAAGTACCTACGAAAACAGGACGTTATGTGTAATCCTAAGTCACCGGCTTAGTCTACCTATCTGTCACACCCCCAAAATCAGGTCGCAGCGGAAAGGTAACATTGGGGTGCGACTTCAAGGCACAAGGGACAAGTCACAGAAAACGACCTCAAAAGAGACGTTTTATAAAATGTCACATTCAATTTAGTAAAAATGTCAGAGTTACACAGGTTTCATTTATAAATAGCATAGAAAAACATTTTCAAAAACGTTTGTCAAATATTACTCAAGTTATTAGGCCTTCAAAATATATATCCGCGCTACTCCGAATGCTCCCAATGCTCCACTAGCAAAATAGTAAAACTTGAAAATCATGCTAAAGAAACGTCACAATAATGTTGGGTGAATCATAGTTAAGGTAACAGCAATATTGAAATAATTATTAAAAGAAATATTTTCAGAAGAAAAGTATCGTAAATATTTAAAAAAGTGTTATTTCCGAAACCCATCGAAATTCCCAAGTAGTGAATTTAATAAATCTAGAAATGTCATAGTGGAACCACAAGATCGAAGTAATGTGGACTAAGTACTATTCCGCAGTCCAAAACAAGTAAGGTAGACAATAGAAACACATATCATCATGTCCAACACTTTGTAATTATTGCACTAACTCATGAGACAACCGAAGCCTTAACTAGATTTTGCCCCAATCGATAATATACGATTGCTTGCGCAACACTCACTCGGACACCTCTCAATGTTTAAATGCACCCATCATACTAGTGACCCAAGGTAAAGGTGGGGATTGTCAGTACCCGATAGATCTATCCCATAACACTAGGCCTCTCACTATAAAAGCAATTAACGGTTCATGATAAATAGTGACTTCACGGCAATAAAGGTAACTTAGGCCATTAATAATCAGGCCAGTTAATACTGGATAGCATACACTTTGAAAAACACGTTTGTCCAATAGTAAAACAAGCAATGTAATTCACCCCGTAGATTTTGTAAAACAATTATAGAAAAAGGGGGCTATGAACTCACAGAACGATTGAAAGGTAATTGAATCTAGTATAAAATATACAAGTTTGTAAACGAGCAATTGTATTCCCCTTCGCCGGGTTATAAAAAACAATAGAAAAAGATTGAAATGCGAGACTATAACTCACCTCGAGTGAATGGTAAATCAACAAGTATACACAATAGAAAAAAATGCGTCACGAAGGAATCCGAAGGCCAACCTAATCCAATTATACGTTGTATAAGAATTTTTTTTCTAAACAATTTGACGTATAGCTTCATCATACTATCTTCGGTGGCATATCATAATTAAGAGGTCATGTAGTGAACTATGAGGAGCTAGACACTTTAAATCGTAAATCCAACAACTTCGTCATAACGCCACCTGTTGAGGGTGCCCGTCCCCGAAGAGCCTCATTATTAAACTCCCTAGTAATAATAGTACTTTGATAAACAAATACCACATATAGGTCTATATAGCGACAAATTCATTTAAGCCCGCAATAGGACCTTCTAATTGTTTTTGGTAAAATTGTTTTTAATAAGTTAAAACTTTATTAATTACTGTTTTAAGTAAAACTAGCCATAACTTTCGACTTTCAGCGTTTTTAAGCCCGATTTTAACGTTTTTTATGCCCAACGCTTTCGTATTAAAGAGTAATCAATAAATTTATATTATTGGAACTTTTGACCTTCTTTTTACTGTTCACATTACCATACCCTATTTTAGTTTTAATCGATCTCAGTTATCGAAAACCCGTAAACGTCGTATTTTATTCGATATCAGGTCCGTTTTTTAGCGATTCTTTCACGAGCATGTTCTCGTAATTGAAAGTTCTATTGATTTATGAAGTTTTAAAAATATAACAGTTTCTGTCCTGATAGTAAATTTTTAAAAAATAGTTTTATAACACCCGTATTAACATACATCAAATTTTTTATCGTATCAGTTTCATTATAAGCGGTTTTTCATGTTCTCTACATATTTTAGAAAACCTCATGAGTGTGACTAATCTTTTCTAATACATAATATGGCTATTTCAAAAGTCGACCCAAAACAGTCCCATTGAAATAAATAGGTACACTCGTATAACTTTGTTTTTATAACTTACTTTCTATACTTTTTAACTACAAGTTTATACTTGAACTTTTTATACTTTAACAAACATGTTACTATACTTATAATTCCTTTTATTCTATGATATTATCAACTACACAACATATGTGAAAGTGTTCAAAATCATAACCACAAGTAGAAATATGTATTACTTTACATGTTTAAAAGTATCCCTATATGTGATATTGCTAAATAGAACAAAAAAACACATAAAATGGATAAAAAGTATTAGGACAAAAAGGTTTATAGATAAAATTTAATGAGATGAAGTGTGATGAACCCAAAAAGGTATCATAAAACCCAGTCTATGATATAAAACCAAAGCTTGCACTCTTGAAACCCTAATCTTGTTATATCTTGCTAAACCTTTCTTAATCACCCAACCAAGCTTCCAAACCTTTTTGTATAACCTTAGATATGTTCCTAGATACTTGTATAAGTGGTAAATAAAATTGTATGGATTGATTATAGAAAAGAGGTGTTTGTCGTGGGTTTTGAGGAGAGCACAAGAGAGAATGTGTGAGTTTTCACCTTAAGAAATGAGAGTGTATGTGTTTCTTATTAGTTGCTTCCTATATATACCTCAAAGACTAGTCAAAGTCTTCATGGAAAGTCTTAAGACATAAGGAGGGTCTTAAGGAAAATGGTTGGTCAAAGAAACATAAGTTTTAATGAGGTTGAAGATGTACATTGCCTAGCTAGTAAAATGAGCTAATGGTTCCTTAAAGTGGGAATCATCCCACAAAAATAAGGAGGGGGGGAGTATATGTGATATTTTCTTGTTATATTACTTGTATGTAATGTTATTTGAAGTTTAAAGTCATTTATAAAATGTGTAGATGTATAACTTGTAATGCATAGGCCTAAGTTAGTTTATTTTATGTATAATATGACTAACAATGTTAACATGAGTAAAGTTTTATTAAACTTTAGGTATTGGGTATAAAAATGGGTATTTGTTTAAGCGTAAAGAAAAGTTTGGTGGTTTCATGGAATGCTTAAAAAACGTAATTTATCGCGAACGTAAACGCTTTACATTACCGATACAATAAACATAAGAAGTAATTATTACCTATAGAAAAATATTATAATGCTTGCTTGAATGAAAACTTTAATTTTGTTTGGTGGCCTTTACTTGAATGTGATTTTTTAATAGCTTAAACCGCGATTTAACGTAACGATTAAAATTAAAAGCAAACGCGAAGAGAAAAAATAATATATATATAGTGAATTTAATGACGTCCTTCATTGATCAAAAATATGGATTGTTACACTATCCACTTAACCATAGATCGAAACAGGGTTTTCTATTGGTGATCCTATTAGTCTAGCTATATGAATAAGTGTTATATGTTTCTATCACCGGTACTCTAGCCTAACGCCCACACAACACCGAAGTTGCAGCGCATTAAAATATGATAGACTAGATCTAATTAATGAAGGAAAAACACATAATTAAGCAACATAAAACGGTATGAAGTGATAAACATAATCAACATGCAACGAATAAAGAACAATCGATATAAAGACAAATCAAAACATTATATTATCATAAAAATGGCTAATACCTAAAGGTATTAGCCGATAGTCATTGTAACAATATACGAAATCATAAATGAATGATTAAACATAATGCTAACCGAATGCGTATAGTGGAGTGTAGAGATTACAAGAGTTTTCCCTTTGACCGAACTACTTTTTAGGACCTTCTTGGCTTTATTGATCTTCTAGAAATCAGACTTGGTGGTAAAAAGCATATCTAAAATCGTGTTTAGGTTTTGGTATTAATAGACTCTGAAAATTGGTCGATACGGCGTATTGGAACTCAATACGGCGTATCGGGGTTGCTTGGCGTGGGTTCCAAGAATAAAATATTCTAGAATTTTCTTGAGCTGGTATGGATACATCGTATCAGACCTCCTAGATACGGCGTATCGGACCTCCTCGATACGGCGTATCGGACTTATTGGGTACGGCGTATTAAACTCCTCCGGTACGGTGTATTGGGGTCCTTAGGTACGACGTATTGGGCTACTCTGGTACGGTGTTTTGTACATCTTGGGTACGGCGTATCAAGCTTCTTGGGTACGAAGTATTGGCTGAAAAGTGTGTTTTCTTGATATTTGACTAAAGTATAATATACAACGTATATACTGATGTGGATACGGCGTATTCCTATCAAAGTCAGGCCATGGTCTTTGATTCGTCCAAGACTTGATACGATCGTATGAGGTCTAGAATAATACAACGTATTTGCTGTCAGATCAGTAGACTTTCTCGAACTCTTCATTTATGCTCCAAAATGCGTGCCTTTTAGCTAATCTTCACCAAGTACTCCATAATTACTTAATACTGCGAATACTACAAATACAAACAATAAAGCAACAACCTCTTTTGTGCAATAATTATATAAAATAGGTTGATTACATGGGATAAATATGCTATAAAAAGTACGTTATTTGATTCATCATATATGTATGCAAATTAAATGCAAATAATGTGCCCGTGTAGATGTTTAACCCGCAACATCCAAATTGTTCCGACATGGTATACATTCGTCGTTACGGAACCTTCAAAACTAGTGAGCGCTACTCACCCGAACGGGTATGTCAATCCCAAATAGATCTATTCATAACATTCGCGCTTACAATCAGAAATTATAAATCATGATTGCTCAAGGCATATGGGGTTATTAGCTACTTAGGCAACTCGTAAATTTTAATAAGTGTACTTCTTCCAAAATTGTAAAACAAGTGCATGTTTCTCACTCCCGTTGTTGTAAATCATTATAATTGTATAAAAATGGGTCTATGAACCCACCCTAAATGAATGATTGATTATCTAAATCAAATAAGTGAATCGTTCTGGCAATCAAAAAGCAACCATCATTTGTAGATCGATATTGAGAGAATGTATTTTAATATAAATAAAATAAACACATGTTATATAGTTACAACCACCACCTAATGAGTTCTTGTTTAATTATAAGAGTTGAAATAATAAATTAATCGTACTTTGGTAAATAAGTATATGTAATTTGTAATCCCTAAAGAAAATATTATTTTTTATTCATCAATGTATTATTTTGATATAATTAAATTAATATTTTTAATTGATTATTATTTATATTATATAATTAATTATTGTTTTATAAAATAATGTATAACAGTAAAAATTAGTTGCAACAAGGTTTTATAAACCTTCGTATCTTTATCGTTTTAACTCCGTTTATATATGATTCTTAAGTCATAGGCTTCGTAAATTAAGAAAATATATCAAAATATTACATTGCTACTGATGAACAGTAACTTTTACTATTTCTGTAAATTTTATAAAACTACTTTTATGAAATAATTATATAAAACTGTGCAAAAAGCATAAACTCATTCGTTTTAAACTCCGTTTTTCGTAGTTTCTTTCAGCTGGATTCCTCATGACAAGTACTCATCATTATAAATATTTCCATTATTTTACCATGTCTGAAAACAGAGAGAGCGGGTATTTTTAAAAATAACTTTGATAAAAACCACTTTTAAACAATTAAGATCGTAAACCTTGCAAATGTCAAAACTTCTTCTTCGTTATAGCTCGTTTTTCAAGTTCTTTATATGCTTACGATCCTTGTAATATGTACCAATTTATTAAAATATAAAATAAATACTTTGTTTTTCGAATTCTAACAGAAGGTATTAAAAACAGTGGGTTTGTATATGTTTTTATAATTTAGGTCTTATAAATTCATTTCTTGAAAAATCTTGTACAAGTCTTTTACAATACTTTCTACCATGCGTATTACTAATTTTAGGTCCTCTAATTAGTCCATAGTGATTGTCCATGCTAAAGTGTCCTCATAATACTTGTACATAAACTTTGTAAATAATACTTTCTACACAAATTAATTTACAAACTAACCATATAAATTTATTTAACTCTTATATAAATGTGTACTTTCATTTTAAACATTATTTCACTATATAAGTATATAAATTCGAATTTCATGATGATACAATGTTTCATAAATCATAAGAACAACCTAGGTGGTGATTAACATGTAAAATAATTATGAAAACATATGTAAATGAATAATGAAAATGTTAAAGTTTAAATAGACCTTAGAGATGTGTAGTAGGATGATGAACACAAGCTTACACTTAAGCTTAAACCCAATAAATCAAACCCAAGATCAAACCCTAATTAGGAAACCCTAATTATCTTTTCTTGTATACTCCTTGTTAAACCAAAACCCAAGCTTCCAATACTCTTGAATGATCTTAGATATACTTAATATCAATGCTTGAACACTTGGAACACTTGTAGAATAAAACTTATATGAAACCCTAGTAAAGGAGATTGACCCGTGGGCTTCCTTGTGGTTGGGAGAAAGTCTTTATGAAATTTTCTAGTGAATGAGAGAGTATGTGAGTTAATTGATCATGGGACATTCCTTATGTAGTAACTAGTTAGTGCATTTACCTTAAACAAAACCAAGGTTAGGAAGTATGATTAATGGTACAAATTGTAAGAAAATGAAAGCGCTCTCCTCATATCCATGCATAATGGACGAATGGGATGGGTTTTAGGGTACTAAGATTAGACAATTTCTAGTAACATGTGTTGTGTAAGTGTACTCTTGGTCCTAGGTGGGGTTAAGAAGGTTTACTAGTGAGTTTGAAATGTATTAAATGTGCATGTAATGTATAACCGGCCCCATTGGTTAACTAGTGATAAAGTGAGTTAATTTTTATATATTGGGTATAATAGTAAGTATTTGTTTGAGTATAGATAGATGTAGTATTATCCCCTTCCGGTATGTCTAAATGAATTTTAATGCGAAACGTAAACTTATACGAAACCGATAAAAAATAAAAAATAAAAATGTTAATAATTATATCACCCCCCCTATAATGATTATAAAACTATCTTTGCTTGACGTAAACTTTAACTTGTTTGGTGTCTGTTTACGTTGAATGTTGATTTTTAGTTTACGCGATTTAACTATACGATAATAATTAAAAGTAAACGCGTAAAAGTCTAAAAAACAAATAAAGGTAATGAATGAATCGGAAATAACCTGAAATTAACGTATGTTACAATTTTTACCAAATCTATAAAAGAACTTGAAGACGGCTAATACATCATGCTAAAAGAACAACGTTTCGAGATCGTATGTAGGGCATTAAATCCACAAGAATCCGCGAGGTAGCAAACACAAGAGGAAGAATTCATCCAACCATAGGCGATTTGGAGGCAATCATGCAAGCAACCAATCCTCCGTTCAACAATGGAAGAATTAAAGAATGGGAGGAGGAAAAGAAGGAGGATAAAGTACATACAACCAAGATTTTTAGTTTGAAAATTCTAATCAACAATTTGGTATGTTCTTTAATTATTGATGGTTGTAGCATAAATAATTTGGTTTCAAGAACATGGGTAGATTTCCTAAAGTTACCAACGAAGATTTGTCCAATTGAAGGTTACCAAGTTTGTAGGGTTCCTATGACCATAGGAAAGTTTTATAAAGTAGAAGTACTTTGTATTGTGGCTGATATTGATGAGTGCCATATATTATTGGGAAGACCTTGGCGATGTGAGTTAATTGGTAAAGTATGATGTTTTTTTAAGAAAAAAATCTCTACCTTTACGGGGGTTGGGGGTTTTCTTATGAAAGAAGAGAATTGCTTATTTTCACTCAACACCCAAAGTAACACCATAATTACTAAAATCCGAGGTTAAAGTTAAAGAAAAGATTGTGAAGGCTGAGGTTGTTGATGAACACGTTGAGAAAGTTCAAGACCTTCAAAGTTATAAACAACATGATGACAAAATTTCAACTTTATTGTTTGGAACAAGATATAAAGTGGCGGATGCGTTGAGTAGAAAGACTACTTTATTGATGTCCATTAGTAACGAGGTTGTGGGCTTCGATTCAATAACGGAGTTGTACGCAAGTGATGAAGATTTTCATAACACTTGGATGGAGCTCAAAACCAAGCAACATCGGAGTGAGTTTCTTTTACTTGACAGGATTATTTGCTTAAAGGTAATCGTTTTGTGAATTCCTAAGACTTTCCTCTGAGTTCAATTGATTAAGGAGATACATGCGGGAGGATTTGAGTGCTCATTTAGGTCATATAAGACATTGCTAGTGTTAGAAAGACACTTTATAGGACTCAATTAAAATCAGATGTTGGAGCTTTTCGTAAAGAGATGTGTAGTGAGTCCAAGAAGGTAAGGGTAAAGCCGAAAATACATGTCTTTGTATGCCGTTGCCCTGAACCTAGAGTCCTTGCGTCGATATTTTGATAGATTTTTTTGCTTAGGCTTCCTTCCACGCAAATCAACGGGGAGTTCGATTAGTGTTTATAGTTATTGACAGTATAAACAAGTGGTTTTTCCAAGATGGCACATTTCATACCCCTTACGAAGACTTCGATACGAACACATATTGCAGGATTGTTCTTTCAAGAGGTGGGTTCGTTTGCAAGGAGTTCCAAAAGTCTATTACTTCAATCGAGAAGTAAGTTTCTTGCTTATTTTTGGTTACACTTTGGGAGACGATTGGGTACATCTTTGAATTTTAGTAGTACCGCTCATCCTCAAAATGGACGGTCAAACTGTAGTAGTTAATCGTACATTGAGGAATATGATACATTGCTTGTGTGGGGAAAAGCCTAAACTTGGGATGTTCCGCTGGCACAATCTGAAATTGCTTATTATATAATGGTTCATAGTTCCACGAGATTTTCAACCATTTGAGTTGTGTACAAACTTCTCCAACGTACGTGGTCATTTAGTTGATTTAACAGGGGTAAGAAGAAATGTTAAAGCAAATAGGAGGGTGAAGAAGTTATAAGCTACTCATGAGGTTGCGTGAGCAACACTCCGAAGCAAATGCTAAGTACAAAATTGCAGGCGAAAAAGCAAACGTCGCAAAATTGTTTCCAAGTAGGAGATGAGGTAAAGGTGTTTCTTCTTCGCAACAATACGTATTTTTATTCGGTTGGACTTATATCAAGCACAACAAAAAAATGATCGTACACCAAATACTCAAAAGATTAAAGATATGCTATGTGGTGTACTAGCCAATACTATGAGTATTCGAAGACGTTTAAAGTGTCAGATATATATGAATTTCACTCCGAGAACGTGAATGAGGGCCACACACTCGAGGCGAGTTCTTTCTAAAGAGAGGGGGAATGACTAGGACACGATTCAAGAGCTAGCAGAAGAATATATCGAAACGACATTCGAGCCGTGACAAGAGTGACGGTACACGCAAGGAGTAAAGTTGCTCTGCTAAAACATAAGTAACCTTACTCCTAAAGATGGAGACACCTTTAATATTAAGACGCCTTTAATATTAATAACAAAATATGGTTTTCATATTTTGTTTATTGACTTTTGTTTTGGTTTTCATATTTTGTTTATTGACTTTTCTTTTGGTTTTCATATTTTGTTTATTCTAGAATAATTTGGTTGACTTTTTCCTTAAGTTTAGTTTTCCTATAAATATAAGGCTTGGGTTTATTGTGTAGCCATTCATTAATCAATAAAAATTGACTTTTAGTCTTTATTTTTTTTGTGCTTCGACTTGAACCCTAGTTAGAGTTTATAGCACGTTTTCGTTATGCGTCACAGTGGGCCCAAGTCGGTTGGTTCATGGCTTGTTCTTTTAGTTAATAATCTTACGTGAACCAACCAAAATTCGCCAAGTGTGTCGCGAACTATTGAGACACATATTCATGATACATGATCTAAAATAGTAAATGCCAAAAAGTTAATCCCTATTTTATCATGTGAAAGTGTTTTGGGCCTCTCACGTAATTTTCGTGCAAAATAGTAATGATCATATTGCGAAACCAAAGAGTGAAATAACAACAGTAGGTTGTTCCTCTGGTAATTTGAATATAGATATATACTCCAATAGAACGTTTGATACGCCGTCGTTTCGCATCGAGCCGAAGTGGCTGCCCAACAATTGAAATTAAAAAGCCCATGAAGCGTGCCTATACGGAAAACAAAGTTTAACGAGGTTGTTAAGAACCCGCGCGTTGCGGCGGGGGCTTATTTATTTATAAGATGTGTACGTAAATTGTTTTTTGGATAAGCTAGAGAATGATTTATGATAACTTTTTATGTCTCATATTGATAATTAGGGGGTGTTCTATGTTTTTTCTTTTGGGATGGTTTTTGGTGCCATCGCGTTACGCTTGCAATTTTTTACTTTGTATTTTGTGTATGCGTTTCTATTAAATGTTTAGCTCGTTTTGTGATGACTGTTGTCTTTGCATGCCGGCGATTACAACAACGTTATTCACACAACGTGTGTATTAAAAATGACATAAACCTATAATGAATCTCAAAAGGGTGCCATGAACTAATATCAGAAGTTTAGTAAAGCTATAAACATATTTTTATCTAACATCCACATCAATACATATAACACACTACAAAAAAGATAGCAGTTGTTAATTGATCACTGATTTATTACTATGCATGCACAATATCCTGTCTACAAAAAAGCCCCAGTATAATATTCACTATTGATTACATAATATAAGTTCACATATACTAAAAATCATGATAAGCTACAATTTTGACTTCAAACTTATAGCATAATCGTGTTGTTTAAAAAAGGGATAAAGCCGTAGAATACCAACGAACTTTGCCTAATTTATCGATTTGGTACATGTACTGAAACAATTATCGATTTGGTACGTGTACTTACATAAAGTGTTCTCATTTGCACATTTTGATGATGTGTCATACGTGATATGCTGACACGTGGCACATCAATAACGTGACACATCATCAAAATGTGCAAATGAGAACACTTTATGTAAGTACACGTACCAAATCGATAATTGTTTCAGTACACGTACCAAATCGATAAATTAGGCAAAGTTCGTTGGTATTCTACGGCTTTATCCCTTTTTTAAACAACATGATTATGCTATAAGTTTGAAGTCAAAATTGTAGCTTATCATAATTTTTAGTATATGTGAACTTATATCATGTAATCAATAGTGAATATTATACTGGGCTTTTTTGTAGACAGGATATTGTGCATCATATAAATAATCAGTGATTCAATATAACACCTGCTATATTTTTGTAGTGTGTTAATGAAGTTGATGGGAGTTAAATAAAAATATTTTTATAGCTATACTAAACTTCTGAATTAGTTTCCGGCCCCTTTGAGAATCATATAGGTTTATGTCATTTTTAATACACACGTTGTGTGAATAACGTTGTTGTAATCGCCGGCATGCAAAGACAACAGTCCTCACAAAACGAGCTAAACATTTAATAGAAACGCATACACAAAACCAAGTCAAAAATTGCCAAGCCGTAACGCGAGGCACCAAAAACCAGCCCAAAAGAAAAAACATAGAACACCCCCTAATTATCAATATGAGACATAAAAAGTTATCATAAATCATTATCTAGCTTATCCAAAAAACAATTTACGTACACATCTTATAAATAAATAAGCCCCCGCGGCAACGCGCGGGTTCTTAACAACCTCGTTAAACTTTGTTTTCCGTATAGGCACGCTTCATGGGCTTTTTAATTTCAATTGTTGGGCAGCCACTTCGGCTCGATGCGAAACGACGGCGTATCAAACGTTCTATAGGAGTATATATCAATATCAATTACAGAGAAAAACTCTACTGATGTTAATTCACTCTTGGTTTCGCAAATGATCAATACTAATTGCGAAAATTACGTGAGAGGCCCAAAACACTTTCACATGATAAAATAGGGATTAACTTTTTGGCATTTACTATTTTAGATCATGTATCATGAATATGTGTCTCAATAGTTCGCGACACACTTGGCGAATTTTGGTTGGTTCACGTAAGATTATTAACTAAAAGAACAAGCCATGAACCAACCGACTTGGGCCCACTGTGACGCAGAACGAAAACGTGTTATAGATCGGTACCTAACTAGGGTTCAAGTCGAAACACAAAGAAAATAAAGACTAAAAGTCAATTTTTATTGATTAATGAATGGCCACACAATAAACTCAAACCCTACATTTATAGAAAAACTAAACTTGAGGAAAAAGTCAACAAGATTATTCTAAAATAAACAAAATATGAAAACCAAAAAAAAGTCAATAAACAAAATATGAAAAACCCAAAACAAAAGTCAATAAACAAAATATGAAAACCATATTTTGTTATTAATATTAAAGGCGTCTTAATATTAAAGGTGTCCCCATCTTTAGGAGTAAGGTTACTTATGTTTAGCAGCAACATTACTCCTAGCAGTACCGTCACTCTTGTCACGCTCGAAGTGATCGATATATTCTTCTGCTAGCTCTTGAATCGTGTCCTCATCATTCCCCCTCTCTTTAGAAGAACTCGTCCTCGAGTGCTTGCCCTCATTCACGTCCTCGGAGTGAAATTCATATATATCTGACACATTGAACGTCTTCGAAATACTCATAGTATTTGGCAAGTCCACCACATAAGCATTATCATTAATCTTTCGAAGTATTTTGTACGGATCATATTTTTTGGTGTGGCTTGCTATAAGTCCCCAACCAAAATAAAAAAAAAAAAATAAAAAGGAAAAAAAAAAATAAAATAAAAAAAAAAAGTAAAAAAAAAAAAAAAAAAGAGAAAAAAAAAAAAAAAAAAAGAAAAACCCCACGTTTTTGCGAAGAAACACCATTACCTCATCTCCTACTTGGAACAACTTCTTCCGACGATGCTTATCCGCTGCAATTTTGTACTTAGCATTTGCTTCTGTAATGTTGGCTCACGCAACCTCATGAGTAGCTTAAACTTCTTCACCATCCTATTTGCTTTAACATTCTTCTTGTCCGGTAAATCAACTAAATCGATCACGTGCGTTGGAGAAGTCTTGTACACAACCTCAAATGGTGAAAATCTCGTGGAACTATGAACCATAGTATAATAAGCAAATTCAGCTTGTGCCAGCGACACATCCCAAAGTTTAGGCTTTTTCCCACACAAGCTAAGTATCATATTCCCCAATGTACGATTAACTACTACAGTTTGACCGTCCGTTTGAGGATGAGCGGTACTACTAAAATTCAAAGATGTACCCAATCGTCTCCAAAGTGTCAACCAAAAATAAGCAAGAAACTTACTATCCCGATCTGAAGTAATAGACTTTGGAACTCCATGCAAACGAACCACCTCTTGAAAGAACAACCTCGCAATATGTGTCGTATCCGAAGTCTTCTTACAGGGAATGAAATGTGCCATCTTGGAAAACCTGTCAACAACAATAAACACAGAATCGACTCCCTGTTGATTGCGAGGAAGCCTAAGCACAAAATCCATCGAAATATCGACCCAATGACTCTCAGGTACGGGCAACGGCATATAAAGACCTGTATTTTGTGCTTTACCCTTTCCTTCTTGACATACTACATATCTCTTTACGAAAGCTCCAACATCTCTTTTTAATTGAGGCCAATAAAGTCGACTTTCTACACTAACAATGGTCTTATCTCGACCTAAATGAGCACTCAATCCTCCCGCATGTATCTCCTTAATCAATTGACTCATAAGGGAAGTCTTAGGAATACACAAACGATTACCTTTAAACAAATAACCGTCAAGTAAAAGAAACTCACTCCGATGTTGCTTGGTTTTGAGCTCCATCCAAGTGTTATGAAAATCTTCATCACTTGCGTACAACTCCGTGATTGAATCGAAGCCCACAACCTCGTTACTAATGGACATCAATAAAGTAGTCTTTCTACTCAACGCATCCGCCACTTTATATCTTGTTCCAAACAATAAAGTTGAAATTTTGTCATCATGTTGTTTATAACTTTGAAGGTCTTGAACTTTCTTAACGTGTTCATCAACAACCTCGGCCTTCACAATCTTTTCTTCAACTTTAACCTCGGGTTTTGGTAATTGTGGTGTTACTTTTGATGGAACCATAGCAATTCTCCTTCCTTTCCATAAGAAAATGTAGAGATTTTTTTTAAATCATACTTGCCATTAACCTCACATCGCCAAGGTCTTCCCAATAATATATGACACTCATCAATATCAGCCACAATACAAAGTACTTCTACCTTATAAAACTTTCATATGGCAGGAACCCTACAAACTTGGTAACCTTCAATTGGACAAATCTTCGTTGGTAACTTGAGGAAATCTACCCATGTTCTTGAAACCAAATTATTTATGCTACAACCATCAATAATTAAAGAACATACCGAATTGTTTATTAGAATTTTCAAACTAAAAATCTTGGTTGTATGTACTTTATCCTCCTTCTTTTCCTCCTCCCATTCTTTAATTCTTCCATTGTTGAACGGAGGATTGGTTGCTTGCATGATTGCCTCCAAATCGCCTATGGTTGGATGAATTCTTCCACATTCGTGTTTGCTACCCTCGCGATTCTTGTGGATTAATGCCCTACATACGATCACGAAACGTAGTTCTTTTAGCATGATGTAATAGCCGTCAAGTTCTTTTATAGATTTGGTAAAATTGTAACAATACGTTAATTTCAGGTTATTTCCCGATTCAATCATTACCATTAATTGTTTTTAGACTTTTACGCGTTTACTTTTAATTATTATCGTATAGTTAAATCGCGTAAACTAAAAATCAACATTCAACGTAAACAGACACCAAACAAGTTAAAGTTTACGTCAAGCAAGTGTTATATAATCATTATGAGAATAATTATTAACTTTTTATATTTTATTTTTATCGGTTACGTAAAACGTTTACGTTTCGCAATAAAATTCATTTAGACATACCCGGAAATACCTACATCTATCTATACTCAAACAAATACTCACTATTATACCCAATATATAAAAATTAACTCACTTTATCACTAGTTAACCAATGGGCCGGTTATACATTACATGCACATTTAATACATTTCAAACTCACTAGTAAACCTTCTTAACCCCACCTAGGACCAAGAGTACACTTACACAACACATGTTACTAGAAATTGTCTAATCTTAGTACCCTAAAACCCATCCCATTCGTCCATTATGCATGGATAGGAGGAGAGCACCTTACATTTTCTTACAATTTGTACCATTAATCATACTTCCTAACCTTGGTTAGTTTAAGGTAAATGCACTAACTAGTTACTACATAAGGAAGGTCCCATGATCAATTATCACACATACTCTCTCTATCACTAGAAAACTTCACATAAACTCTCTCCCAACACCAAACAGCCTACGACTCAATCTCCTTTACTAGGGTTTCATATAATTTTTATTCTACAAGTATTCCAAGTGTTTAAGCATTGATATTAAGTATATCTAAGATCATTCATGCGTATTGGAAGCTTGGGTTATGGTTTAACAAGAAGTATACAAGAAAATAAGTTAGGGTTTTCTCATTAAGGTTTGGATCTTGGGTTTGATTTATTGGGTTTAAGCTTAAGTGTAAGCTTGTGCTCATCATCCTACTACACATCTCTAAGGTCTATTTAAGCTTTAAAAATTCATTATCCATTACATATGTTTTCATAATTATTTTACATGTTAATCACCACCTAGGTTGTTCTTATGATTTATGAAACATTGTATCATCATGAAATTCGAATTTATATACTTATATAGTGAAATAATGTTTAAAATGAAAGTACACACTTTATATAAGTGTTAAATAATTTATATGGTTAGTTTGTAAATTAATTTGTGTAGAAAGTATTATTTACAAAGTTTATGTACAAGTATTATGAGGACACTTTAGCATGGACAATCACTATGGACTAATTAGAGGACCTAAAATTAGTAATACGCATGGTAGAAAGTATTGTAAAAGACTTGTACAAGATTTTTCAAGAAATGAATTTATAAGACCTAAATTATAAAACATAAACAAAGCCACTGTTTTTAATACCTTCTGTTAGAATTCGAAAAACAAAGTGTTCATTTTATATTTTAATAAATTGGTACACATTACAAGGATCGTAAGCATATAAAGAACTTGAAAAACCGAGCTATAACGAAGAAGTTATGACATTTGCAAGTTTACGATAATTAAATGTATAAAAGTGTTTTTATAAAAGTTATTTTATAAAAATACCCGCTGTTTCAGACCTGGTAAAATAATGGAATATTTTATAATGATAGTACTTGTCATGAGGAATCCAAGCCTGAAAGAAACTCGAAAAACGGAGTTAAAACGAATGAGTTATGCTTTTTGCAAGTTTTATATAATTAATTACATAAAAGTAGTTTTATAAAATTTACAGAAATAGTAAAAGTTACTGTTCATCAGTAGCAAAAATATTATAAATATAATATTTTTCTTAATAAGAAGCCATGGGTATAAATAACATGTAAAACATAGTTAAAACGATAAAGATATAAGGTTTATAAACCTTATGCACTATTTTTATACTTGTGCACTATTTTTATAAAAGCAATTAAACTAATTATATAATATCATTATATAATCAATAAAAAATACTAAATCATATATTATTAACAAATAATCAATTGTTGGACAAAAATAATATTTTATTTTACGGATACATATACGTAGACATTTATTTAACAAATATGATTTAAATATTGTTTTGACTTTTAAAATTAAACAAAAACTATTAGGTGGTGTAACTCTATAACTTGTGATATTGTATTTATATTAAATACATTATACTTATACAATCTATAATTAATTAGGTTGCATTCGGATTTCGCGAGACGATTTACTTACTTAATTTATATAATCAACACATTCACTTGAGGTGAGTTCATAGCCCCGCTTTTATACAATTACAATGATTTACAACTTTGAGGTGAGAAACATGTATTGTTTTACGATTGGATGCAGTTACACTTTTTACAAATTACGAGTTTGCCTAAGTAGCTATAACCCACTATGCCCTTTAATCATGAACTATTAATTACTAGATTGTAAGCGTGAATGTTATGAATATCTCTATTTGGGATTGACATCCCCATTCAGGTTAGTAACGCTTACTAGTTTCGATGGTACCGAAACGACGAATGTATACCATGTCGGAACAATTTGGATGTTGCGGGTTGAACATCTACACGGGCACATTATTTGCATTAATTTGCATACATATATGTTGTAGCTTCAGTGTCATGAGCTTAGTGCATTTCGTAATTACATTTTAAGATATTGTATGTGTTACATGTCTTACACTTGTAAATCTTGCGGTCCTACTTTATACATTACTTAAACCTATGAATTCATCAACTTTATGTTGACATTTTAAAGCATGTTTTTCTCAGGTCAATAAGGCAAGAACAAGGATACATTGGTGGTCATCATTTTGGAGTCACATTATTATAAAGATTTAAGTACATTACATTTTGGAGTATTTGTT
This sequence comes from Tanacetum coccineum, assembly GCA_026074375.1. Lineage (NCBI taxonomy): Eukaryota > Viridiplantae > Streptophyta > Magnoliopsida > Asterales > Asteraceae > Tanacetum > Tanacetum coccineum. The sequence goes on along the minus strand of BQNB010010562.1, from coordinate 36,912 downwards.
ATGTATTAAAATCTTTACGCTTTTCAAGGATGAACAAGTTAAGCTATGGGCTTTTGTAACAAACAATTTAATTAATCCAATGTATCATTTTCAAACGACTCATATAGAGGTCTTCTCATATCTTGTGCTATTGATCTATGATGTAACACTCTCAGCCCCTTATTCCGCTGCGACCCTATTTGAGGGTTTTACAGATTGGTATCAAAGCCAAAGTTATAGAGAACCAGGTCAAATGTTTTTACTTAGACTATAACCATTTTCACACATTGCATCATATAAAGTTTTTCACGAGATATGCATATAATATTTGGTTGTATTAGTTGGTTATACTAGATGCTTACATGATCTATATATGTGTTTATATTATATTACGTGTATACTATACTTGTCTTATATAATATACTTATATAAGTTTATTTTATTGTTATAGCAGTCATGTCTTCATCAACGGTCACTTACACGTCCGTTTATACTGATTCGGAGCCATGGAGGTTTCACTAGGTTTCGGGTGATGAGCTGGAGGCACCTGATGCCGCACCACAGTCTCTAGGACAGGCACCACCATCTCTAGACTACGTATCGGGCCCTGAGCACCCACCTTCTCTAGACTATGTGCCTGGCCCTGAGGAGCCAGAGCAGGCACCGCTTTCTCCATATTATGTACCTGAGCCCGAGTACCTATAGTACTTGGTACCATCTGACGCTGAGGCACCTATAAAGGATCAGCCTTTACCAGATGATGCTTCACCTACAGCCCTATCACCGGGCTACATTGTTGACTCCAATCCGGAGGAGGATCCAGAGGAGGACCCTAAGGAGGATCCTGCCGACGGAGGAGACTATAATGATGATGAGTCATCCGATGACGACGATGATGATGATGATGATGATGATGAGGAGCAGGAGCAGGAGGCTTCTGAGGATGATGAGGAAGAGGAGGAGAAGCATTTAGCTCTGGCCTACTCTTCTGTTGTACCTATTGATGACCCTGTTCCCTCACCTGAGGATACAAAGGCATTTGAGACTGACGAGTTTGCACCTACACCTGTACCATCACCTAGACGTTGCACGGCTAGGATGTTTGTCCGACCCCAGACACCGATGTCAGCTGCTACTGAGGCACTCATTGCTGCGGTTGTTGCTGCACTACCTTCATTACCACCACCATCTCCACTTACTCAACTATCATACCTACTCCCCTAGATTCCCTCACCACCATTACCTGTACCATATCCACTATTACCTCTACCATCACCACCTACTCATACTAGCCCTATTTATGATGAGGCACCACTGTGCTATAGAGCAGCCGGGATTCGGTTGAGAGCTGTATCACCACCTATCCACCATCTATCAGAGATACCAACACCACCCCTATTACTACCATCTACTTCACACATAGATGATCTTCCCGAGGCGAACATGCCGCTTTGGAAGAGAGCTCGTTTTACTGCTCCCACCAGTAGGTTTGAGGTTAGGGAGAGTTCAGCAGCTGCTGCTGCTAGACAGCCTAGAGTGGATGTTGCTACTGTGGATGCCACCCCTGGACGTCCTATGTCTAGAGAGGTTGGCTATGAGATTAAGGATGTTTGGGATGACATGGTTAGGGATATGGAGGAGAGAGCACCCACTATGGAGGCGTTGAACCAGAAAGTGATAGATCTTTCCACTACTCTTGCTGCTGAGTATGCTTCTGCACCTACACCTCCATCACCACCACCATCTCCACTTAGTCCACTATCATCTCCACTTCCCCAGATTCCCTCACCATCATTACCTCTACCATCATCACCTACTACTAGCCCTACATATGTTGAGGCACCATTGGGCTACAGAGCAGCTGGGATTCGGTTAAGAGTTGCATCACTATCTACCCACCATCCATTAAAGATAGAATTACCACCCTTATTACTACCATCTACTTCACACATAGATGATACTCCTGAGGCAGACATGCTTCTTCGGAAGAGAGCTCGCTTCACTACTCTCACTTCTGGATTTAAGGTCGGGGAGAGTTCAGCAGCTGCTGGTGCTAGACAGCCGGTATTGGATGTTATTACAGGTGGATGCCACCCCTGGATGTATTGTGTCTGGAGAGGTTGGCTATAGGATTGAGGATGTTTGGGATGACATGGTTGGGGATATGGAGGAGAGGGCACCGACCACTTTGAGGGCTTAAGCCAGAGAGTGACAGATCTTTCCACTACTCTTGCTTGGGATACTCATGAGATACATTGTTTGATTAAGGACAACCCAGGATGACCGGCTTTCAGAAGGCTCGATTCAACACATTATTTAGAGACAGACGATATCATCTTCACACGGCTGTGCTCGTGGAGGTGCTCATAGAGAGCAAGGCTAGGTGCTAGGTGCGCCAGGCAAGCATGGGGACATGCCATGGACTATAACCGGGCGGTACATGCTGAGCTCCAAGCATATCGATCTCAGGTTCAGACACATAAGACTCATATTCAGACACAGGATGCTCGTATTGGATAACTAGAGACTCTAGTTGCGATATTGATGGCTCAAACTTCGTTACTGCAGACACAGTTGACTACAACTCTTTGACGTATTCAAACAGTAGAGGCTAGGCAGCCAGCACGCACTGACGACCCAGAGGATGCTGGTAGTAGTAGTTAGTATTGTACCATTGTTAGCTATCATGTATAGCCTGCTAAGTTTTATGGGTAGCTCCCAGCTATTAGGATGTATGGATCTTTTGTCATCTTTTAGCTATCTTGTATGGCATGTTAAGTATTATGGGTAACTCCCAGCTAGCATTGCCTTAGGACTATATCTCATTTTGTATCTCATTGTACCGGTCATTGTAACCAAACTATCATGTATGATTATCGACATTGTTATATATGGATGTTGATTTATTTATGTCATTGCTGATTTCACTTCAGTTGTATATATCATTGTGTGTCGTGATCTCATTTTATATATTTTGCATATGTCATGTCGCGTTTATGATTGTTTGAAATCTAACGTGTATTATATTTTCTTGTGATTTTGAAGAAAATGCCACCAAAAAGATCCGCCGCAACCACTACCCCTATGACCGATGCTTAAATTAAGGCACTTATATCCCAAGGAGTTGCTGATGCATTGGCAGAAATTAAAGCAAATAGAACCAGTAGGAATGGTGATGACAACCATGATTCGGGAACTAGTAGCAGAAAGACAGAGCAAGCTGCTCGCGAGTGCACTTACAATGACTTCCTCAAATGTCAACCCTTGAATTTCAAATGAACTGAAGGAGTTGAGGGTCTTAATCAGTGGTTCGAAAAGATGGAATCTATTTTCCATATAAGTAACTGCACAGTCGCATGTCAAATAAACTTTGCTACTTCTACTCTTCAAGGAAATGCCTTGGCGTGGTGGAACTCCCACGTTAGGACTGTCGGTCATGATTTTGCATATGTAATGACATGGAAAATTTTGAAGAAGATGATGACCGATAAGTACTGCCCAATGGGCGAGATCAAGAAGCTTGAGATTAAACTGTGGAACCTAAAGGTGAAAGGTACTGATGTGGAAAGCTATAACCAACGTTTTCAAGAGTTGGCTTTGATGTGTTTGAGAATGTTTCCTAAAGAATCGAATGAAGTTTAAAAATATGTCGGTGGTCTTCCCGACATGATCCAATGAAGCGTGATGGCATCTAAGCCAAAGAAAATGCAGGATGCAATTGAGTTTGCAACTAAACTGATGGATTAAAATATCCGTACTTTGGCTGAACGTCAAGCTAAAAACAAAAGGAAGTTTGAGGACACTTCAAGGAACAATCAAAACCAGCAGCAGCCTTTTAAAAGGCATAATGTGGCACGGGCCTATACCGCAGGGCCTGGGGAAAAGAAACTGTACAGAGGATCTAAACCTCTGTGCCCTAAATGCGACTACCATCATGATGGACAATATGCTCCTAAGTGCGCCAACTGCAAGAGGACTGGCCATCTTACCCGGGACTGTAGAAGCCCAGCTGTTGCAGCCAACAACAACCAGAGAGCCCCAAGGGCAAATCAAAGAGTTCTCACTTGCTTTGAGTGTGGAGCTCAAGGCCATTTCAAGAGTAATTTCCCAAAACTAAAGAACAAGAATAAGGGAAATCAGGCTGGAAATGGTAATGCTATGGCAAGTGCTTATGTAATTTTCGAAAAATACATAAAAAATAGAAAAAAGTTTCAGAAAAATATAAAAAAATAGTTTTTAGTTTTAGAAAAATTACTTTTAGGTTTACATTCAGAAAAAACCCCCCCCCCCCCCCCCTCATTTTCAACACTTTTAGATTTTAATTTTCATTTTTAAGCCTTTATTTTTAATTTTAAAATTAGGATTTTAATCTTAAAAATAGTTTAAAATAGTTTACTGAGTTTTTAAGTTACTTTAGACTTTACTAAGTTTAAAAATCATTTTTCTAAATTTTTAGGACTTAATTTGCTATTTTTTAGGAATTATTAAAATTAAAATAGTTTTTAATTCATAATAAATTCAAAAATAATCAAAAAAATATTTTTCTTTTTCCTAAAATTTTCTTTTGTCCTATGCTAGGTTTAAAATTTTAGCTTGCATTTTTTAAGGGATACTTTTTCTTATTTGCTTATTTGTCGCGTTTTATTTGCTCCCGTTAATTAGTTTAAGTGCTTAATTGCTTTTGTTTGCTTATTTTAATTGTTGCTTTCAATTAGTAATTATAGATAATCAAATCAATCTTTTCTCTCATTCAAATCATAATCCAAACTAAGGCGTGGTTTCAATTTCACAAGTCGTTGGGGAAACGACCCGGGAAAGCATACTTCCCGGTTTAATACGTATTATATATATATATATCTTTTAGAGTGGATTTTCCTTAAGGGAAACTTTGGAAAAGTTCTTAATTGCTCTTTTGATATAGTATATTTTATATATAGTAAAATATTGCAATCAGTACCCATCTTCATCAATCATTGTTTCTGGATAAAATGCTTTAGGGAATCGTTTTGAACATTTTCCCTCAACAGCGCATGCAACACCTTTACTGGAGGGTTCGAGCAAACATATATTCAGTAACAACTTGTTATACCATCAGGTCATGTGTTGTGAGATTGTATCTCTATAGAGATTATATCATCTATTTGAACATGGTGAGTCCTGCATTTCTATTCTATCTTCGAGCAATAGCATAATAAGTGCGTGCGGGGGTGACGCGATTTTTGGAATTCAATCACATACTCAGAGGTTAACAATGCATGACTTTTAGCCAAAATTTCAATTTTGTCAGTATCATCTACAACTCGGTGAGTTCAATTTGAAAACTCGGTTCCCTACTTCCGGACGATCATTTGTCAATTTCCGGGGAAAAAAGCACATCTCGACAAAATTAGGCCATTTAGGGTTAGAAGTGAACAGATCTGGCGTCTTTCCAAAGAAGTACACAATTTGACCATTCATACACCACCTTCACCTCACGTGGCATCTTTCTACCCTAAGGATATATATTGCTATTATCACCTATGCATTGATGATCCTAAGAATCACTATGGATTTAAACCAAGATTATTAGGACAAAGTAGATCCTTAGGTGTTAATTTTTTGAAGTTGGAGATGACAGAAGATGATTGGGAATTAGAATTTAAAGAAGTTTCTTTTCTAGGAAGAGGACTTAATTTACCCGTTAAGCCAAAAGAAGTAAAAAATGTTAGTATTAAAGATTCACACCATTTAGAACATATATTTCAACTACTACTTTTACAACATACGGCTCCTCTTCACCACAATGGTGTGTATCATTACTATCACCCGTACTTGACCTTAAGTGTAGGGAAACCCTCCCATTTAAATGTTAAATAATGGTAGAGTTAAGCTCGTGACTCGAACAAAAGGCAAGTGCTTATTTGGGGAGCAAGACCTAATCTTTTATTTCTTGCATATTAGGAGTGTTGTGTGTTTTAATTCTATATTATTTGTTTTTATACGTTTGAATTATGTGATCATGCTTTGTTTTGTCATTAACTTCATCTTAATTACAATCAAGGGTTTTTGCAATCAAATAAGTTAGGGGAAAATATCCGGTTTCTAAGAACCATTTCAAACATATAAAATGAATAATTTAGATTAATTAGTGTCTTGTGTTATGTTCAGAGTCATATGATTGTACTAATCGTTCTCGTGGTTTATGCAGTAATTTTTTTCAGGAAATAACTAATAGGATTTGCGTGCAGAAAATTTTAGAAACGAAAAAAAATTATTTACAGTCTCTGGAAACGGCGTCAGGATTTTTCCTGACTTGCGTCGTCGTCTTCCCCCCAGCTACAATTAATTTTGTTTTTGTTATATTTAAAATATTAATTTTGTATAATTTCTAGAATTTGTAATTTTCTTAAAATTTGCAAAAAACCACAATTAAATTAGTACATTCATTCTATCTTTATTGCTTCGAAGATGTGCAGAGAGCCGCGGCAATAAAACTAAACTACGTTGTATATTATTATCCCCGCCGAATTTACGCTAGGTATAGTTGTTTCATGTCCTTTGATTTGCAAGTTAATTTACTAGGAGAAGCCGAAAGTTCTTAGATTTCATGTGACGATTCTTGGATGACGATTTAGCCGAGATTAGTTGTTTCTTCTCCAATATTGAGCAAAACCAGGGAATACTGGTTTCTTTTTCCTTTCTCTTTTTCCCTTTATTCGTTTTTTGGGTACTTTTAAGAACATTGGGGACAATGTTCAAAATAAGTGTAGGGGAGAAATAAAGCCTTTGAACTATTTTTACATTGCCTTTTGCTGTCCTTAAAATGAATGATAATATACTAAAACTTAATGTAGACTTAATATTAACCAAATTTTTAATTTTAATGGCACATACCGAGGGAAACTTAGTATATTAGCGTCTCATGGATAAGGCTTATAGACCACACACCAACTGAAACACTCCCTAAATTTGGGTGGCAGCGGAAAAGGGTTGGGGGTTGGTACTTCATATATCAATAACACCAATATATGATATAAGAACTACCATTAAAAGCCGTTACAAACTGAGATAAATTGGGATTTAACAAATTGTTTGTTAAAAAAGCCCGAAGCTTTACTTGTTCACTTGTTCAAAATACAAAGATTTCTAGCCCATAACAATATTACAAAATGTAATGCGACAAAATCTTTAATGCATGACATCCAAATCAAAACCAACCAAATTGTTATACCTTGCACCTCGTGCCTTATTGATCCCCTGAAAAACATTGCTTAAAACGTCAACATATATGTTGAGTGAATTCATAGGTTTGTAAAATGTATAATGTAGGACCGCAAGATTTCCCCATGATAATGCAACAGATGCAAACATCATAAAATGTAATTACGTTTTCCTAAGCTCATGACACTAAAGCACACCTGTATGAAAATGCAAAATAAATTGCCAATATTTCCCGTGATGATGTTCTAACCCGCAACATCCAATGTCCGACATGGTACACGTTCGTTGTCCGACAAACCGGCACAGTGAGCATGACTTACCAGAACGGGGATGTCAATCCCAAATAGATCTATTTATAACATTCGCGCTCACAACAGTAATTGACAGTTCATGATAATGGGCTCAGAGGGTTATCGCTAGTTAGGCAAACACGTAATCATAAATATGAAATGTACACTTGCGTCCAATTTGTAAAACAAGCATATGTTTCTCACCCCAAAACTTGTAAATCATTATAAATGTAAAACGTGGGGCTATAAACTCACCTTGAGTAATGAATATCAGATTATATCACAGAAAATGCGTCAGATAAACGCCGAATGCAACCTAATTAATTATAGGTCATATAAGTACTAAGCATTTTAAATAACTACTACCATATATAATTCTATATAGCTACATCACCATCTAATTGCGTTTGTGAAATCGTATATATAAAGTTAAAACGTTTATAAACATTTCATTAGTAAAAACGACGTAACTTTATCGTTTTAAGCCCGTTTCCTGTGTTTCTTTTGTCCATGCTTTCGTATTAAGACGAGTTATAAAAATATTACATTTTCATATTTTTAGTCCCCTGATGAACAATTGTTTTTACTGTTCATGACAATTTATAGATTTATTTTTATAAATTTAGTTATCGTAAAACCCGTAAATGACGTATTTTATTCGTTTTAACTCCGTTTTTAGTGATTCTTTCGAGTACGTCTTCGTAATTAAAAGTTTTATCAAATTAGTGATGTTTTCAAAATGTTCATGTCTGATATGAACAGTAACTTTTAAAAAATTATTTTTATAAAAGTATTTATTATCGTAAACTCGCGAAATTCATAACTCCTTCGTTATTGATTGAAATTATGATTCTTATTGTTTTGGAATCCTAAAAATGTGTACTATCTGAGAAAAATAATTAATCTTATATATCAGAAGTAGTTTATAACTTGTTTTTATAAAATTTCTTTTATTAACCCGTTTATTAACGTATAACTTGTATACTACGTATCTTCTTCGTTATTAATCCGTTTTTCAAGTTTCTTACATGTCGGGAATCCTCATGAGATGTAGTATTTTATAAAATCATAATATATACATTAAATTCGAATTCTAAACAGCCCACTTTGTCCATTTTGTTAAAATGTGTTTAAAAGTTGTTTTTATAACTTTTTAGTTTCACCACTTTGTTACAAGTTCATTACCATGCTTATTATCATATGTATTACCTTCCTAGGGTCCTTAAGTCCATATTTTGTCCAAGTGTCCAAGATAACAAGTCCTTAACAACACTTATAAATCATAACTTATTATGTGAACTTTTGATTTACTAGTTTATACATAAGCTTTTTATACATAAACCAAAAGTGTACAAGACTTATACATTCATTTTAACATGATATTAACAACCATATAACATATGAAAAAGTGTAGAAAACCTTGATTACAAGCAAAAGTCCATTTTATATGTTATTAACATTTCCTAAATGGTGATTTGCTACATAGAACTTATATATACATAAAATCATAAATGTAAAGACATAAATAGTTTTAGATGACCTTAATATGATGTGTGGTGATGAACAACAAGAGCTAAACCCTTGTTTAGCAACCAAACCCTAACTTGGAAGACTTGAAAACCCTAATCTCAACCAAAACCCTAATCTTGCTTTATCCTTGCTTAACACTTGCAAAAGCTTAACCAAGCCTTTAAACCTCCTTGGAATGTTAGATATGATAATGAGAAAATGTTTTTATAAATGTGTAGATAAAAAGTATATGAATATTAGGTGGTTTGGTTTATGCCGTGGGTTAATAGAGACCAAAAGGGAGAGTGTGTGTGAATTTTGCACTAAGGAAATGAGTATGTGTGTGTATTCTCTTACTTGTGTATGTATTTATAGCCTAAGACTAGTCAAGAGATCACATATGAAAATCTTAGACACTATTGAGGGAATTAAGGAAGTCTTGGTCCAAGTAGTTATTCATGGTCTTAGGTATAATGAGTTAGTGTATGTGCAAGGCTACTAGTTGGAAAAAATGTGTGCTTACTGTCCCCTAAGGACATATTTCAGTCGTCTATAGGGAGGGAGGGGGTTTCTAGTTGGTGATTTATGATATTATGCAAAATATCTTGTATCATTTCCATGTTACAACTTGTAGTTTTTCATAAAAGATAAATACTTAAAGTATTCATGTCCTAGTTAGTTTATTTCATGTACCATTTGACCAACAATGTTAACTTTGGTAATTTTAATAAAACTTTGGGTATTGGGTACAAAAATAAGTATTTGTTGAAGCGTAGAAAAGTTTTGGTGGTTTCGGGAATGCCTAAACGTATTTTATCGCGAAACGTAAACACTTTACACAACTAATAAAAATAAAATGAACAAATTTAATAATTATCCTCAAAATAATTACTTAACACTTGCTTGATGTAAACATTTAATTGTTCCCGTTTATATTGAATGATAATTTTTAGCTTACGCGATTTAACTTAACGTTTACAATTTAAAAGCAAACGCGTACAATACTAAAAATAAGTAGTGAATTTATTGACGTCGTAAATGACCTTAAAACACGGAGTGTTATAGTCTTCCCCTGTTAAATGAACCTTGTCCTCAAGGCTTTAGACGCGGCACTTGACGATGGTGCGGTCTTTAGAAAAGATGTGGATATTTTCTTTCGAATTGGTCTTCACGTTCCATGTGAACTCAGGACCTCTCCTGGGAGGTTCCATCAACCTTGATTATTAGAATGCGGCTTTTCCTTCAATCGTATAACTTACATGTTCCATGATTTCTACTGGCTCCTCGACAAAATGAAGCTTGACATCGAAGTGAAGTCCATCCAACGGAACAACTAATGGTTCATCGGCATAACACTTCTTCAAGTTGTATACATGAAACGTATTATGAACCCTGTTCAGCTCTTCAGGAAGCTCAATCTTATAAGCAACATCTCGAACCCTTTCTAATACCTTGAAAGGTCCAATATATCTAGGGTTTAGCCTCCCCCGTTGCCAAACGTACGAACCCCTTCAAGCGAAACTTAAGCATAAAAAACCTTATCTCCAACTTGAAATTCCATCGGCTTACACTTTAAATCGGCGTAACTCTTTTGTCTATCATGGGAGACTTGCATCCTTTGCTTGATCTGGATGATCTTCTCTGTGTTTCTTTGAACAATTCAAGACTATAAATGAGAAAAGAGACTCAGTGATTTGCACGTTCCAACCACGACCCTACACACAGTGAAACAACCCACTTTTGATCGGGAAAGTATTCAAATGGTGTAGCCTTGATGCTAGCGTGATAGCTATTGTTATATGAGAATTCAATTAATGGCAAATGGTTAACCCAACCCTTTCCGAAGTCGATCGCACAGGCACACAACATATCCTCGAGAGTTTAAATAGTCCTCTCGCTTTTTCCGCCGGTTTGTGGATGATATGCAGTACTCATGTCCAGGTTAGTACCCAAAGCTTTCTGAAGTGACCTTTAAAAATGTGATGCGAATCTAGGGTCATGATCACAAATAATTGAGACAGGGATTCTAGCCTTGTGACCACTTCCTTTAGGTACATTCTTGCCAGTTTCTCCACGGGATTAGTTTCCCCCATAGGTACAAAGATTGCAGACTTAGTGAGTCGGTCGACAATCACCTAAATAGTGTCGTAACCTTGTGATGACTTAGGAAGCTTCGTGACAAAATCCATAGTGATATTTTCCCACTTCTATTAAGGTATATCAGGTTGTACCAACAATCCTGATGGCCTTTGGTGTTCGGCCTTGACTTTAGCGCATGTCAGACATTTGCTAACATAGGTGGAGATGTTGGCCTTCATATTGGGCCACCAATATAGCTTCTTCATGTCCTGATACATCTTGTCAGAACCCGGATGAATAGAGTATTTTGACTTGTGGGACTTGTGCATGATCACGGTCCTCAAATTACCATAACATGGAAACCAACTCCTGCCATTGAAGCATAGAGTTCCATCCACATGAGGTTTCAACTTTTTCGTTCTAAATTTCTTCGGATCCTTTGAGTTTTCAACCAACATGCCTCCAACATCTTCGTTCTTGATGTTCTCGTATGTTTTGTGCTTCAGTCTGAGCATTCAGGATTTGTTTAGGAAGATCCAAGCCAATAGTCATGACTAAGGCTCGAACTCTTAATGGTTTACTCCACTTCTTTCTGCTTAAAGCATCAACAACAACATTCACTTTCCCCGGGTGGTAACGGATCTCACAGTCGTAATCACTAAGCAGTTCTAACCAACGACGCTACCTCATATTCAGCTCCTTTTGATTAAGAATGTGTTGTAGACTCTTGTGATCCGTGAACACCGTACACTTAGTTTCGTACAAATAGTGTCTCCAAAGTTTCAGAGAAAACACTACCAATCTAAGTTCTAAATAATGAGTTGTATAGTTCTTCTCATTAAATTTTAATTGGCGTAATGCATAAGAAATTACTTTCTCTCTTTGCATTAATACAGCACCCAATCCCTTATGTGACGCATCCCAATAGACTACGAAATCTTCGCTTCCCTCAGGTAAAGCCAGAATTAGTGCACTGCACAACTTCTGCTTTAATAACTGGAAGGCGGCTTCCTTCTTGTCTCCCCAGTCGAACTTAACTCCTTTATGAGTAAGCTTGGTCATCGACTTGGCAATCTTCGAAAATCCATCGATGAATCTTCGGTAATACCCAGCGAGACCTAAGAATTGGCGAATCTCTGTTGGCGTCTTAGGGGATTCCCAGTCCTTTATGGATTCGATTTTGGTGGGGTCCACGTCAATGCCTTGACTATCAAGCACGTGGCCGAGAAATTGCACCTTAGGAATCCAAAATTCACATTTAGAGAACTTAGTATACAACTTCTCTTTCTTAAGCAACTCCAGAACTGCCTTGAGGTGTTCTTCATGCTCCTTCTTGTTCTTGGAGTAGGTTAGAATATCGTCAATAAAGACAATCATAAATTTATCCAAAAATGGCTTGCACACGCGGTTCATGAGGTCCATAAATACCGCTGGTGTGTTCATCAAGCCAAATGGCATAACTTGGAACTCGTAATGACCATATCGAGTTCGAAATTCCGTTTTTAGAATATCCTCTTCCCGTACTCGAAGCTGGTGATAACCTGATCGCAGGTATATCTTAGAATAAACACTGAATCCTTGTAGTTGATCAAACAAATCATCGATCCTTAGGAGTGGATAATGATTCTTCACTGTCAACTTGTTCAGTTCCCGATAGTTGATGCACATTCTAAATGGTCCATCCTTCTTTTTGACAAACAAGACCAGAACTCCCCAAGGTGAGGAATTGGGTCTTATAAAGGCCTTGTCAGATAGTTCTTTCAGTTGCTCTGACAATTCTTTAATTTCAGAAGGCGCCAATCGATAAGGTGCTCATGCTATAGGTGCAGCACCAGGTATCAGATCGATTTGAAATTCCACTTGTTGAGTCGAAGGAAGACCCGACAAGTCCTCAGGGAATACATTAGGAAAATCTCAAACTATCGGTACGTCCTCAAGTCGCTTCTTCTCTGACTTGTCTTCCGTCTCCTTTGTAGTAACGTTTGCCAAAAAGACTGGACATCCTTTTAGCATGTATTCATGTGTTTTGGTGTATGAGATAATGTTTAGACGAGCCTTGTTTCCCCGGTTGCTTCTGTCACCGTGAATGATTAGAGTTTCATTTCCCCAGGGGATACGAATGATTCACCAACCAATCCATACCAATTATAGCGTCAAAACTACCAAGTTCTACAGGCATTAAGTCTATATTGAATGGGTGGTTTAGGATGTTTAATGTACAACCCCTAAGTATAGTGTTCAACTTAATTATTCTCCCGTCGGCTAGTTCAACGTCATAATAGTGATCTAATGCAGTTGGTGTGATATCAATTTAGGAGCTAAATGCAGTAGACACAAAACTCCTATCGGCACCAGTATCAAATAAGATAAAAGCATAGCGGTTGTTTAGAAGGAACGTACCCGTCATGACATTGGAGTCTGGGTTTGTCCCTGCATGGCCTACCGCATACACTTTCGCTGGAGCATTGACATTTCTAGCTGGGTTGCCTCAATTGTTGTTGTTCTTTAGTTTTGGACATTTGCTCTTAAAATGTCCTTGGGCACCACATTCATAGCAAGTAGGCTTCTGACCTGTCCCAGTGCCCGTTTGGTTGCTAGCAGTGTTGGCATTAGCAGGACTCCTGCAATCACGGGCGATATAGCCAACTTGATTGCACTTGTGGCATTTGGGAGCGCACAAACCATCGTGGTGATAATTGCACTTAGGGCATAGGGGTTTAGATCCCCCGTATAGCTTCTTCTCACCAGTCCCTGCAGCATAAGCCCTGCCGGTGTTCTGCCTCTTGTTTTATGGTTGTTGTTGTTGGTTATTATCTTGCTTTCTCTTGTTCTCTGTATGACGCTCAGCAAAAGTGCAGATTCTCTTATTTATCAGTTCGGTTGCTATTTCAGTTGCCCCTTACATTATCTTAGGCTTGAATGCTACTACACTTCCATGGATCATGTCGGGCAAACCACCGACATATCTCTCAATCTTGTCAGATTCTTCAGGAAACATTCTAACACACAGCAATCCCAGTTACTGAAAATGTTAGTTGTACCCTATCACATCGGTACCTTTCACTTTCAAATCCAATCTCCATTTCCAATTTCTTAATTTCATTTCGAGGACAGTATTTGTCAGTCATCATTTTCATGAGTGTTTTCCAAGGCATACCGTAAGCGGCATCATGACCAACTATCTTGACATGAGTGTTCCACCATGTTAAAGCAACTGAATGGAGAGTGCAAGTAGCAAACTTGACTTGATTCTCAACTGTACAATTACTGATGTGGAAAACAGACTCCATTATTTCAAACCATTGAGATAGACCAGCACTTTCCATGTTTGAAGTTTAATGGTTGACATTTGAGAAAGTCAGTGTAAGTACATTCACGGGCAGTTCGTTCTGTCCTTCTAACACCCGTTCCTGAATTATGGCTATCATCGCCATTCGTATTTCTGTCAGCATCACGTGCTGCCAAAGCGGCAGTAACGCCTTGGTCAATCATTGCCTGAAGCTGGGCATTAGTGACAGATGTGGTGTTGGTTGTTTTTGGGGCTGTGTTTGACCTCATGGCTCTTTTTGGTGCCATTTTCTTTAATCACAAGAAAATATAATACCAGTTAGATTTCACAAAATCATAACCATGACATGACATATGCACAATAAATAAAGTGAGATCACAATACACAGTTAAACATACAACTAAATTGAATATTAACAATGGTGTAGCTAAATCAACATTCATTCATAACAAATTCGATTACAAACATGACATAATACCACCATTCCATATATAATTGGAAAACATAGATGATTGGTTCAGATACAAAATGATCACAATGATTAGGTTACAAGATAAAATATATAACCTAAAGCCATACTAGCTGGGAGTTACCCATAATACTTAGTATGCTGTACAAAATAGCTAGCCATAACAAGATCTATGAACTGCTACCAGCCTCCTCTGGCGCATCAGGTTATGTCGGACCTTTAGCGGGTCCCTGCTGACTCTCGAACTCTGTCATCTGGGTCTAAAGTCTCTTTAGCAGCTTTAGTACCTCAATGAACTGTGCCTGTCTCCTGCGGTCCGCTGCCAGCAACTCTGTAATCGCCGCCTGTCTCTTGCGGTCCGCTGCCTGCAACTCTGTAATCACTGCCTGCTGACCTAATATAGTAGTACGCAGTGACATAACCTTTGAATGTGCAAGATCACTAGCATCCATGGATCGTACCCAAGCCTCTTGAGACATCCTAGCCTCTCTCTCCATAAGTAAACTTGTACGAGCATGTGCACGCCTATCCCTATACAGCATGTTGAGCCGACCAACCATCAGCTTTCGCTCAGTCTGCTCATCGTCCAATCTCACATAGACCCAGTCTGTGTCTTGCCTAACCTTAGTGGCAAACTCTGTCATCGTTCGACCCATAATCTTGTGCATCAGTGCTGGCCATGGCATGTCTTCAAGCATCTCATCCTAAGTATCCGTAATCCTATAACCAACATATCTCTCTGTATCACGCCTAATCTCCCTATCCATGGTGGCAACAAAACCATAGTCTGCCCTAAAACCTCCAGTCGGTCTAGCGGCAACAGCAGACGAGCTCTCTCCGACCTCATACCTAGGACCAAAAGAAAAACATAACCTCTTCCGAGGTGGTAAACAAACCTCGGGCCTGTCCGCTCCATGGTCAGCAGAGGGTAGCAGCAAAGATGGTGATAAAGTAGGTGTTGGGAAATACAAGTCAAAAGGTCAAAGTACTGCTAAATGAAAGATCGAAGTACTGCAGTCAAACACGAAGTACTGCCGTGGATATAGGAACTATAAAGTTTAAACGGTTGTTTTAGCATTTATCTTGTAACAGTTATTAGTGATAAGTATCAATTAGTGTTTATGATATACAAGGACTGTACATCTACTAGAGGTTATCCTTATGTTTATAAAAGGATCTCTAGGAAGATATTAGAAGATAGAACAAACATAGAAAAACACGAAGTTAAGAATTATTAGTATTGTATTAGGGATCTGCAAGTTAGGCAGATTCAAAAGGTTTATAAAAGAAATCGTTGAGAAACTTTGTTGTGTTCGTCTTAAGTACTGCCAACTAATTCCAGCACTAGTTGACCAGTATATCAGGTTTCATTAAGGAATAACGATCCTACAAGTTGTATCTGAGCAGTGTAGAGGGCTCTGACTCTGAAGAACTTTTAATCAATAGAATTCTTTCTAAACTCATAAAGATGTCTGTAACAGACACCTATCCCGCACTCATCCGTTACTTGGCACTTAGAATCCCTATAATCAAGAAGGTTGAATATGACCTATGGTCCATGAAGATGCGACAGTAACATTGAACTATCACTGATCACATACTATGGGACATAATCATAATGGTATCCAACCAAACTGATCCTGTATCTCCCTCAGTGTTGCTCCAAAGACTTCAACTTGCCTGCAAAACGCAGAAGAAACAATTGAGAAAGCCCCTCATATATACTGCTTTTGCTCAATACTGATAGGTCATCTTCTCAGGTTTTAATGATGCTGTAGATGCAGATTCTTATGGGAAGCCATAAAAGCAAGATTTGGGAGGAAAGAAGCATCCAAAGAAGTTGCAAAAGAATCTGTTGAAACAACAATTTGAGACATTTACTATTGGATCTAGGGAAGAACTAGATTCAGCATATGAAAGGTTTCAGCATATTCTTAGCATGCTTGAATTACATGATGCTACGGTGTCCATTGAAGATGCAAACTTGAAGTTTCTAAGAAGCTACATCTGTGTGGCTGTGTGGCTTACTTATGATTCGGGGACAACTGATTGACGGAGTTAGACTTTGATGATCTCTACAACAACTTAAAGGTGTATGAGCATGAATTGAAAGGTGTCTCAAATTCAAATTCTCAAAACATTGCTTTCCTGTCCACAGAAGTCAAGGGCAGTACTTTGAAACAAAGTACTGCTGAACCAACCAATATCCCAAACAAGGATTAACAAGCTGCCTCAGAAAGGTTCCCATGCTCTCTTAACTATGCTTCTCACTAGATGAAATCATATGTTCCTTCTTTTTCAACAAGCATCCATGCCTACAACTTCATGATGATGAGGACTTGCTGCAAATTGATGAGATGGAATGAAGAAATTGAAACAATAGGTGGCGGTGCTATGATAACTGAAGGATAAGGAAAGTTTATGAGGAAGACAGGTAAGACCAATTGATTCAAGCCAAAGATTGGATTATTTTGACAAATCAAAGATTGAATGTTTTAAATTTGTCAAAGTGGGTATTTTGCTAGAGAGTGTCGGTTTGTAAGTATCACATGGAAAAACAAGAAGCAATATGGTCGTCTGGAAAAGAAGACGTGGGCTATTGAAGGATTCAAAACTCATAAAGCCTTGGGTGGCAAACGACAACAATGAGATATGATTGGACCAAGGAATTTGATACTGAACCCTGTGGACATATGCTATGATGGCACTGACTGGAGTTGAACAAGATGATTGGAGCATGGAGTTTGATGCAGAACATGTGCATTTTGGACAAGATGGACCTTGGTGATTTTGACTAGGCAACAAAGCTGATGATGCTCAGTATCTCTAACTTTGATGGTACAACTCAGAGGTACCTTACTGTTCAAATGTAGTAAATCTTATAAAAAGTTGCTTGAAAGCTATCAAACTGAAAGAGATAATTTTCAAAGAGCTAGGACTGAAATTCTAGGATATCAAATGAGCTTAGAGTCATTAGAGGTCATGCTTAAAACACATGAAAAGAATGAATATGCATGGGCGTGGTATGTTATAACAAATGGGAATATGACTTAAAGATAAGAGATTTGAAACTAGAAGAAAACAAAAGGAATTAGATCAAGTCTTGAAAGAAACGAGTTGATTTTTGTTCAAAGTTAAAACTTGAAAAATGGTAAATTGCTCAGTACTTCAAACGAAGTCTAACAAACAAAGATATGTGTTCTGATAAGTCATGTATAGGATTTGGGATTGAGTCTGGTAATAGTATGGAAAGTGGACTTTCATTGGGGATGAAACGTTGACTGATTAAATATGAAAACTTCAAAGAGGATAAGCCTACCAAAGCAGTACCTCACCTAAGGTACAATTATTCCACCAGGGCATAATGTCTTTCTTATACAGGGATAGATGAATAGCCATTAGGAATAAATTGATAATCAAGAGAAAAAAAACTAGTCAATCTGCAATTGATAGAAATAAAGTCATAATTGAAGATTGGGTTGTAGTGATGATGAAGAGATGATGTTCAGAAAGTCAAAGGGAAATGTTTTAACTCGAGAATAGAGAAAACATCTTTTCAAAAACAGGTCAACATAAAAGTCAAAACAGAGTTGGTCAAGAATCTAGGACAAAGGGACTTGGGAACAAAGGGGGTAAATTATGTTTTGTATGTTACAGTCCTAATCATCTTATTAAGGACTGCAATCTACATGAAAGAACCTTCCAACACACCCAAACTCATAAATCTAAGGGAACACAGGGTTCAAGGGAAACAAGACCAGTTTGGAACAACATCCAAAGAGTGAACCATAGTAATTTCGCAAGAAACTCTAGGTACCCTCACCAAAGGAAATCCTTTATTCCATCAGCAGTACTTACAAGGGATGGGTTGATAAGTACTGCTAGACCAAAAATGACACAAACAGTACCTTCAAAAAGTACTGCTAATGTGACTTATCAAGGTACTGCTAGATCTAGAGTACCACAGGCAGTATTTTCACGAAGTACTGATGGAAGTTATTATCCAAGGATGGATAATAGAAGACCTAGAATCTCAAGTTACTCACCATCATCGAGATCTTCTACCACAAGGACTCCTCATAGACCACAAAGACCCAAGAAAATTGTTAAATCGATCTGGGTAAAGAAAGGAAGTACTGTTGGATCCCAAGCAGTACTTCCACAAACTGTCAAAAAGAGTGCAATGATAAGTCCAAAACAAACATGGAAACCAAAAGGGAAATATCTAGATTCTGTGAATAGGGGTAATGGATCTTACACACTCAAGCAATTTGAGTATGTAACTCCATTAGGGGTATCCAAGTCAGTTATGACTTGGGTCCCTAAAAGAGTCTAATTCTTTAACTTGTTTGTACAGGGCAATCAGAAGAGGATCTCAAGGGACTTGTATCATTGACAGTGGATGCTTGGAAGTATGACAGGAGACAAAGGACAAGATGTCTGATTTTAAAGAGTTCAAAGGGGGTTATGTTGCCTTTGGAAATGGACTCTAAGTGGCGAGAATATCAGGAAAAGGAACCATTAAGACATCATGCTTAGACTTTGAGAAAGTTAGCTATGTGGAAGAGCTCAAGTTTAATCTTTTATCTGTTTCTCAAATCTGTGATAAGAAGCACAATGTTCTATTCACAGATAAAGAATGTCTTATCCTATCTCCAAAGTTCAAGTTTGTTGATGAAGATCTGGTAATTCTTAGAGCTCCTAGAAAGAATGATGTCTACAGCCTGGATCTAAAGAACATTATTCCTTCTGGTGGAATCACTTGTTTGGTTGCAAAGGCAACAGAGGATGAAGCTGTCCTATGGCACAGAAGACTGGGGCATGTCAACTTCAAAAATATCAACAAGTTGGTTAAAGGCAATCTGGTTAGGGGTTTACCTTCAAAGACATTCAAGCTTGATCACTCTTGTGTGGCATGTAGAAAGGGTAAACAGCACAGGGCATCTTGCAAGAAGATTGAGGAAAGAACTGTCAGAGAACCTCTTGAATTGCTACATATGGATTTGTTTGGACCTGTTTCAGTGGAGAGTGTAAATAGGAAGAAGTACTGCTTGGTGGTCACTGATGATTGCAGCAAATTCAGTTGGGTGTTTTTCTTGGCCTACAAGGATGAAACATATGATATGCTTCATGATTTGATTGTGGGTTTGGAAAACAGGCTAAGACATAAAGTGAAGACCATCAGGTGTGATCATGGAACAGAGTTCAAGAATCAGATTATGGAATGAGTTTTGTGCCAAGAAAGGAATCAAGAGAGAATATAGCATTGCCAGGACTCCACAGCAAAATGGTGTTGCAGAAAGAAAGAATAGGACTCTTATTGAAGCTGCTAGAACTATGTTAGCAGACTCCCTTCTACCTATTCAATTTTGGGCTGAAGCAGTCAATACTGCTTGTTATGTGCTTAATAGAGTGTTGGTGACTAAACCTCAAATGAAGACTCCTTATGAAATCTTGATGGGAAGATCTCCTAACATCAGTTTCATGAGACCTTTTGGATGCTCTCTGACTATACTTAATACTCTGGATCATTTGGGTAAGTTTGATGGCAAGTCAGAAGAAGGATATCTGTTGGGATACTCTACTAACAGCAAAGGGTTTAGAGTCTATAACAGGGTCACAAGAAAGGTTCAAGATTGTCTTCATGTAAACTTTCTTGAGAATCAGGAGAATCAAAAAGGGAAAGGTCCTGATTGGATGTTTGATCTTGACCTTCTAACTCCATCCATGAATTACATTCCTGTAAGGAAAGAAAACTATGCTGATTCAAAAGAACAAGGAATATCTTGTGATGATGTTGAAGATATGGATGACCAGCAATTCATTGTTCATACAGCTCAGCCTATGCCTCCAGAGGAACGTACTGCTGCAAAAGAAGTTAAATTGTCCTCTGAAGATCAAGCTTTACATGATGAGCTTGTAAGTTTGATGCATCAAGAATCTCTTGCCAAAGCTCATAATGATGATCAAAGGATTGCTTTTGAAGAGGAAAAGAGGAGAATATCTATTGCAAAGGGAAAAGAACATGTTGACAGTACTTTCACTCTAAGTACTGCTAATACACCTCCTCAAAGTACTGGCAATACACCTACAGATTCTGATGATGATACTACAACAGATGGTGTTTTCTCTACAAACTCTTTTGATGCTGAGGAAGGCGGAGTAGCTGACTACAACAACTTGGATTCTACCATTGATGTTCCCTCTACTCCCACACTTAGAATTCATAAGATTCATCCTCAAAGTCAAATTATTGGCAAAAGTACTGCTGGGGTTCAAACAAGAAGAAAGCTTCAAGACAGTACTTCAAATCAACATCAAGCATTGCTGTCTTTCATATACAAGCAAAATAGAACTAACCACAAAGATCAGCAAACATGCTTGTTTGCTTGTTTCTTATCTCAAGAGGAACCCAAGAAAGTCTCTCAAGCCTTAGCAGATGAAAGTTGGGTTGAAGCGATGCAAGAAGAACTGCTTCAATTCAAGCTACAAGAGGTATGGGTGTATCGTGACCTACAGAGGCAAAAGGGTGATTGGAACTAAATGGGTTTTTAGAAACAAGAGAGATGAACGGGGTACTATTATCAAGAACAAAGCACGCCTAGTTGCACAAGGGTACAGACAAGAAGAAGGTGTGGATTATGATGAAGTGTTCGCACCAGTTGCCAGAATTGAAGCAATAAGACTCTTTTTGGCATTTGCATCTTTCATGGGCTTCATTGTCTATCAGATGGATGTCAAGAGTGCATTCTTATATGGCAACATCACAGAAGAAGTGTATGTCAAACAGCCTCCAGGTTTTGAAGATCCTGCTCATCCAAACAAGGTCTACAGAGTTGTCAAGGCACTTTATGGCCTGCATCAAGCCCCAAGAGCATGGTATGAAAGACTTTCCACTTTTCTTTTGAAGCATGGATATAGGAGAGGGGCTATTGATAAAACTCTGTTTATTAAGAAGGATAGAAGAGATATCATGTTGGTACAGGGATATGTTGATGATTTCCATCGTTGATTCTACCAAGTCTTCTATGGTGTAAGTTTTGAAGATCTTATGCAAAAGGAATTCAAGTATGAGGTTCCATGGGTTGAACTTACTTTTTTTAGGGCTTCAAGTCAAAGCAATCTAATGGTGGTATTTTTCTAGGTCAAGACAAATATGTGAATAAGGACATTCTCAAACAAGTTAGACCTTTAGAACCATTAAGCAGCATCCACCCCATTGAGCTCATAAATCTCTAGGAAATGATGAAGAGGTGAAGATGTTGATGTACATACTTATAGGTCTATGATTGGGTGTCTCATGTACTTAACTGCTTCAAGACCAGACATAATGTTTGCTGTTTGTCTGTGTGCAAGATTTCAAGTCACTCCAAAGGTTTCTCATCTACATGCTGTCAAAAGGATCTTTAGGTACCTCAAACATCAACCTAATTTGGGTTTAATGGTATCCTAAAGATCTCCTTTTCACTTGGAAGCTTTACGGATAGTGACTATGCGGGACAACCCATGACAGGAAGATCAAGTCAGGAGGATGTCAATAATCTTGGCAGAAAAGACTAGTTTTTGGCCAATGCAAGAAACAAACAATTGTGGCTATTCCTTAGAAGAGACTATGTAGCAGCTGCAAGTTGTTGTGCTCAGCGTTCTTTGGATGCAAATCAACTACTTGATTATGGAATTTAACTTCATGAACACTGAAATCCCATATAGACAATGAGAGCTACATTTGGCATTGTGAAAAATCTTGTTTTGCACTAAAGGACAAGCATATTCAGTTCGACATCACTACATTCGAGGTTGTTATGAGCAAAGGCTCATTAATGTGGTCAGGTTCATACTGATGAATGTAGCTGATTTATCACAAAGGCTTTTGACTTGGCAAGATTTAATTTTGGTGGTACATGGGATGATGAAAATAATTCTATAGTATCGTGCGGGGAGGATCACATATAAAGTACTGGTGATCAAGTAAAGTACTGGTTGGGTAGAATGGATTTTTGGAAGCACTCTAGCTACATTTGAGGGGAGGATATGAATGATTTTTCAGAGGTTTGATTTGCTTTCCTAAGCAAGTTATTTGGGACACGCTCAGAGATATTGGCTACGAGGGTAACCTTGCACACCTAACTTTCTCTAAACCTCTGTTTAGCCCACAGTGGAAGTATTTAGTTCATGTCTTACTCCACTGTTTAAGTCCTAAGAGCACTTCATGGGAACAATTTGGGACAAACATTGCCTCTGCTCTTGTAGGTCTAGCCACAAACCAAAAGTTTAATTTCTCTTTGATGATTCTAACTGGGATGCTAGGACATATTTTAAATGGAACACCTTTTCTTATGTTTCCTAGTTTCGTTCATGTTGTTTTGAACAAACAGTAGAGGGGGTAGACAGACCTCAGGACTTTATACCATCAGTTTCACTTCCTTCCAAGGTTTTTACATTTATGAGGAAGCATAGTACTAAGTTCTCCTGTAGGATTACACCCTTGACTCCATCTATGTTAGAAGTAGTCTCAGCATTGGCAGCGGAGGAAGAACAGAGTACTAGTCCTCACTCTCGGGCTGCAAGTTCTGCAAGGGTTGCTCAGGCATCAACTCAAAGTGCTGTCATTTCAACGTACTGGTTCTGTACAAGGTATTTCCTTTCAAGGTCTGCTACTCTCAAGGGACTGCTGAATACAAAGGACTGCTGGACTTCCAAGGGTACGGCTAAACTCCATGATGCTCTCTATTCCTTAAATATCCCAATGATATACTCCCACAGATGGTCTCAGGACATCTGGAGGGAGATGAGGGACTTTTAGATATATATGCATTTGAAACAGGGAAGTTAGGAGACTCAAGAGAAACTCTTTAAGCTAAACAAATAATCACGCTCAAAGCACAGGCTCAAGAAAATTGTCCAAATTCGTCGGCAGTGGTTATTTAAACATCATGCTCTTTGGGTAGAGAATCAAAACCTTAAGAAGCAAAAGAGACGAAGAAAGAAGCATAAGAAGAAAGTGTCTTCAGTCAAATTGGGGAGGAATAAGGATGAAGGAACTTTGTCTGAAGAGCACAATGTTCAAGAAGAAGATACAACACATCCTTTCTTTGATGATATTGCTGATCAAGATGCTGCTGTTACTCCTGATTTGGAAAGAAAAAGTGATGGGACTGAAGAAGTTAATATTGAGGAGAAAGAAGCTTCTAATGTAAAGAGTGGAGAAACAGAAGAATTGGATTTGGAGACAACTCAAAGTACTGCTAGACAAGGTACTATTACTCCAAGGACCCTAAACTTTGCAGGTCCTTCAAGCCCACTCCGTCCAATTCAAGTTATGGACTCTGAAGAACAACATAATGCTGCTGAAGTTCTTGTTGCTATCTCTAGACCAAGAGGTTTGAGCATTCCTGGTCCCATACAAACTCAACCTCAACAGCCAACTCAAGGTACTGATCCTAAAGATAAAGGCAAAGGGATACTGGTTGAAGAACCTAAAAAGAAGAAATTAACCCTTCAACAAATCAGAGCCTTGGAAACTACAAATGATGAGGAGGTTGCTAGAAAAATTCAAGCTGAGTGGGATGCAGAAGAAGAAAGAAAGAGGTTTGAAGAATTGAAGAAAACAAAGCCAAAGACTACTTTGAGGAAACCTACTTCTCTTGCTCAAGAAAAGACCATCAATGATGGTTTCTAAGGTCAAGGATACAAAAATTTGCAAAAACTTAAGTATCCACAGATGAAGGAATTATATGACAAAGTTCAAGCATCTATTAAAGACTCCTTCAAAGACTTTATTCCAATGGATTCGGAGAAAGAAAGGGAGATGTTGAAGGAAAGAGATGCAAAAAGACTCTTAAGGAAAAGGAAGGCTACAATATCTGAAGAACAGCCATCAAAGAAGCCTAAGTTAAGAACAGAAACAATTGATGAGCTCAGAAATTATCTTAGGGTTGTAGACTTTGAAAAGAGTGTACATGATAAAGAGTCACTAGAAGGAATCTCCATGATTACAGAGCTCCAAGTTATTGATTCACCTGATGGAGAGTATCTCATCATTCACAGAGCAAATAATCACACTTTTTTTTTTTTTTTTTTTTTTTTTTTTTTTTATTTTTTTTATTTTTTTTTTATTTTTTTTTTATTTTTTTTTTTTTTTTTTTTATTTTTTTATTTTTTAATTTTTTTTTTTTTTTTTTTTTTTATTTTTTTTTTTTTTTTTTATTTTCTTTTTTTCTTTTTTTATTTTTGTACTTCAGGGCTTTTGACACTTTATGGGAGATACTGCATGTTTTAGATAGACAGGATTTATATCACCTATATAGAGTTGTTGATGACTATTATGAGCACATTCCTCCAACCGGCTTAGGTTTGACGCTTCTGGGTGATCTAAACATTATTTGGGAGACGGCTGAATCAAGTGATGATGACTTCTGGAAGGATCAAGAAGAATGGGAGAGCTCGACTTCGAGCTTCTTAATCTCGGTCCTCGGGCAGTACTTGTCAGTCATCTTCTTTTTCAGTTCTGTCTAAGTCATTACATAAGCAACGTCATTACAAACAGTCCCAATGTGGGAGTTCCACCACGTTAGAGCATTTCCCAAAAGAGTACAAGTGGAGAACTTGATTTGGTTTTCCACAGAACAGTTGCTTATACGAAACACAATTTCCATTTTCTCAACCCATTGAGTCAATTCGATAACTACTTCTGTGCCTTTAAAATTTAGAGGTTGGTACTTCATGAAGTCTGGGTAAGTACACTCACGAGTGGCTCGCTCATTTCTTCTAACACATGTTCCTGAATTATGGCTGTCAACGCCATTCGTGTTTGCATCACGTGTTGCCAGTGCAACAGTAACGCCTTAGTCAATCATCGCCTTCAGCTAGGCATTAGTAACAGTGGTAGTGGTGGTGGCTGTTCCAGCTGGTGTTGATCTGGTGGCTCTTTTTGGTGCCATTTTATTCAATCACAAGAAAATATAATACCTGTTAGATTTCGTAAAATCATAACCATGACATGACATATACACAATAAGTAAAATAAGAACACAACATAGTGAAATATACAACTGAATTGAATATTAACAATGAAAAAGCTAAATCGACATTCATTCATAATAAATTCGATTACAGATGTGACATAATACAACCATTCCATATATAAATTGGAAAACATACATGAATGGTTCAGATACAAAACGATCACTACGATTAGGTTACATGATAAAAGAATATATACAACCTAAAGCCATACTAGCCGGGAGTTACCCGTAATACTTAGTATGCTGTACAAAATAGCAGGCCATAACAAGATCTATGAACTGCTACCGGCCTCCTCCGGTGCATCGGGCTGTGCAGGACCTCTAGCGGGTTCCTGTCGACTCTGAAGTGCTGTCAACTGTATCTGTAGTGTTCTCATTAATTTTAGGGCCTTTATAAACTGTGTTTGTCTCCTGTGGTCTGCTGCCCGTAACTCCGTGATCTCTGACCGTTGTGCTACCACTTGAGTGCGCAATGCTATAACCTCAATACATGCAAGGTCACTCGCATCTATAGATCATCCTCAAGCCTCTCAAGACATCCTGGCCTCAATCTCTATGAGTCTGGCTGTGCGAGCATGTGCACGCCTATCCCTAACCAACATGTTGACCTGGCTGGTCACCATTTGTCGCTCAGTCTGTGCATCATCCAACCTCCCATATATCTCGTCTATGTGTTGTCTTATAGCCATGACAAGGTCTGTCACCCATCGACCTAACTCTGTCTCATTAGTCGCTGGTGCCCCTGGCATACCCACAAGTATCTTATCCCAAGTGTCGGTAGTCCCATAACCAACATCTCTCTCTGGATCTCGCATAATCTCATCATCCAGGGTGGCAATGAAACCATAGTCTCTCTTAAAATCTCCATCAGGTCTAGCAGTGGGAGCAGATGAACTCTCACCCACCTCATATCCCAAACCAAAGGCAAAGCATAGCCTCTTTCGAGGCGGTAAGCAAGCCTCACGAACATCTGATCTACGGTCAGTAGAGGGAAGAAGCAATGGTGGTGATAGAGTAGGTAGCGATATAAGTAGGAGTGGTGGTGTCCCTGACGGTGGTTCCTCTGATCAAAGTGCCAAGATATAGGTAGATGGTGTAGCAGCTCTCAAAATCGCCATGGATGCCCTAGTACGTGGAAGTACAATAGGTGATGGTAGTGGTAGTGGATGGGAAGTAGATGGTGCCTCGGCTCTTAGCTGGATCATCGCAGCTCTATATCCTAAAGGATAAGTAGGGCTAGCAGGTCGTGGTAGAGGTGATACAGGTAAGGGTGGTGATACTAGTAGTGGTGGTGATACTAGTAGTGGTGGTGAGGGAATCTCAGGTAGTGGTGACGACCATGGGAAGAGTGGTAATGGTGGAGGTGATGGTATGGCAAGGAGTCTGGCAATCTCTGTCTCAAACCAAAATGGTGTAGGTGGCTCATCTCGGATCGACATCCTAGCAGTAACGCGGTATGCATGATGTGGTGGTGGTGTGGCCGCAGACTCGTCGGTCTTAAACGGCTCAGTCTCCTCAGCAGATGGGGCATGATCAACAGCTGGTAAAGCAACAACTGTAGAGTCGGCAGGAGATGGGTGCTCCTCCTCCTTCTTATCCCCCTCAATATCTACATCATCATCCTCGTCATCATCGGATGACTCATCCTCATCATCGCCATCATCTTCTCCGTCGGCAGGATAATCGACATGATCATTCTCAGGGTCCTCCTCATCATCCTCCTCCGGATCCTCCTCGGGATCAGACTCAAGAACATAGCCTGGCGAATCAGCAGTGGGTGAGGTAACAGCAGGCAGTGGCTGCTCCTCAGCTAGGAGTACATCATCCTCTGATGGCATGAACTCCAGATAAACCAGCTCTGGAATAAAGTTTGGTAGAGGTGGTGCCTGCTTTGGCTCCTCAGGGCCAGACACGTAGTCTGGTGATGGTGGGGCCTATAAAACGACATGCACATATGTGTCATCTAGCATCTAGGACAGTCCCTCTTACTCGGGTCTATCCAAACGCTCAAGGTCACGAATAATCTCTTCTTCCACCTTGATACCAGCTATCATACCCGACTTCCTACCAAAGCAAACAGCCACCATACTTTGCTTTAACCCGATGGTACGGGAATGGTGGTTCATAATCCTTCAATAACTCCAACCAACGCTGATGTCTCAGTAGTCATTCTCGCTGAGTGATAATATATTTGAGCTCTTATGATCGTAAAAAAAAAAAAAAAAAAAAAAGGTAAAAATATCACATGATTCGCCATAAAGATAGTGTCTCCAAATTTTGAGAGCGAAGACAACGGCTGCTAATTCCAGATCATGAGTAGGATAGTTAACCTCATAGGGCTTTAGTTGTCGTGAGGCATAGGCAATCACTTTCCCATGCTGCATGAGTACACACCCAAGACCCTTCTTAGAAGCATCACTGTAAATCTGGAATCCACCTGTACCAGATGGAAGAGTAAGAATAGGCGAGGAAACCAAACGTTGCTTAAGCTCTTCAAAGCTCTTTTCTCGCTCTTCGTTCCATACAAACTTCTCGCCCTTTCGCATAAGCTTAGTTAAGGGTAAGGCTAATCGTGAGAAACCCTCTACGAATCTGCGGTAATAACCTGCTAATCCAAGAAAACTCCGTACTTCGGCACAGACGTCGGCTTGCATTTGGTGATACCTCAACCTGCCCGGATCCATAGTATTCCTTCTGCTGAAACAATGGTGACCCAGAAATGCCACCTACTCAACCAAAATTCGCACTTGAAAACCTTGCATATAATTTCTTCCTGTCTAAAATCTTAGAACATGCGAAGATGCTCCTCGTGTTCCTCTTTAGACTTAGAGAAGACCAGAATATCATCAATGAACACGATGACGAACTTGTCTAAGAATTCATGAAAAACTCAGTTCATCAAATCCATAAATACAACTGGAGCATTCGTGAGACCAAAAGCATAACAAAAAAAAAGAGGAATTCATAATGACCAATAACGGTGCGAATAGACATCTTGGAAATGCCCTGCTCTTTCAACTCGAACTGATGGAAACCAGACGTAAATCAATCTTGGAAAAATGTTTTAGCGCCTAAGCTGATCAATTAAAGCAGCGGTACGTGAAGGGGATAACGATTACGAAGGGTGATCATGTTCAATTCCACGGTAGTCGATACATAATCCATCTACCGTCCGGCTCTTGACAAACAGAACCGTGCACCCCATGGCGATACACTCGCAATAAAAACCTCTCTCTAACAATCTTGTAATTGTCTTTCACTCTTTTAACTCAATCGGTGCCATCGATAAGAGCCTTGAGATTGGCTCAGCTCCGGGGAATGAGCTCAATGTTAAAACCTCAACATCCGCGAATAGGAGGTATCTTGGAGTTCTTCCGGAAATACGTCCTGAAATCAGAAACAATCGGCTGATCATGATAGAAGAAACGTCAGAAGTCCGTGTCCATAAGTAAGCCAGAAAACCTTCACAGCCATGCGATAGTAAGGTACGTGCTTTTAAAGCGGAAATGATCTTCATAGATTTTCCCGGTAAGGAACCATGATAAATAAATTCAGGAGCATAAATATCGCCGAATATAACACGACGGGAATGACAGTCAATCGTAGCACGTGTGCTGCTAACCATCCATACCCAAATTATGTCAAAATCACACTATCCAAGGAAGTGCATTAACTGAACGAATCTTGTCAGCAAACTGTGAGGAAGATCTCTATATACATGGGTAATACGTGCAGAGTCTTTCATGGGCGTGGATATACATAATACATGATCAAGTAATATAGGTGTCATAGTAAAACATGAGGCAAACTTGGTAGATATCACAGAATGTGTCGCACCCGTATCAAATAAAACAAACACTGCACGTCCGAATATAAATAATGCACCAGTGATGGTACCTGAAGTATTGGCGGCCTGATCCTGAGTAAGTGCAAGACATGGCCTGATGCGTTTGGCTTCTTCAGCATGACCAGACGAACTAGCACCAGTGTTCTTCCTGCAGTCCCGCTGAAGATGGCCAGCCTGGCCGCATTTGAAACAAGTACCAGCAGCACGACGACACTCTCCTGGGTGTCTACGTCCACATGGTTGCAAACCCACCAGGGTGAGTTTTAACCCGCAGAGGGTACCCTGGACGCGGGAAACCCGAGGTGGTAAGATCGTGGGTTTGCGGCCTCTGTTCCTTTGGTCGCGTCCACACAGAATTCCTGTTGTTGTCACGAGAATAGTTGTTGTATTGTTGTTACGGTAGTTACCACCACCGCCCTGCCTGTCAGACCCTTGACGGTCATTTTTCTGTCGGTCATCACTCTACCGTGACTCCTGTGACTACCCGCTACGTAAGGGTGATAACGGTCTCCACTCTTGTGCCTCTTGTCTGAACGTTCGGACCTATCATAGTCATCCCTGTCACGAAGGATTTCCAAGTTGCGTGCAGCATCCGCAACCTGAGCAACATCCGTAAACTGTTTACACATGAATGGTCAAGGATTGACATATGAAACCCCAACGAAAGTTAATCGCCTGCTATTCTGCATACCACAGCTTCCAAGAAAACCAGCGTCGGAGGAAACGCTGCATGCGTACTCATAACTATTTTACGCGCACCTTTGCGATGGAATGGTACTCCCTCTTCAAGCGTCTTGCTCCTGCTCGAGGGAAAAACGAAGAAAGAACAGCTCTTTTGGAAAGCTGCCCAAGTCAAAGTAAGGACCCACGCAACGCCTCCTTTGCCTGCTTATAGGCCCTTCACCAAGCTAACCGCGTCACCCTCAAACTTATACACGCCAATCGTCTAAAAAGCATCATTACAATCATCACGTCGAAGAATCTTCTCCATAATAGGAGATCCAATTCTCAGCATCAACAAGGGCTACTGCCTCTCGAACAGAATGGGGTTTCTGCTTATTGAAAGCGCTCAAGACAAGTATGAGAGTGGTTCCGTTGGAGATTACCACCCGAAAGCACCGGGCGCGTATTCTTCGCGAACCTGCTCGCGAATCTGTGGAGCAAGGCATCCACGCTACACTGGACGGCGCAGCGAGTGCAGCATCGGTACGAGTGTTTCCCCATCGACATTTGCGAAAAGGTTTAAATGATTACACGGTTGAAAAGGTCAAAAACGCGACAGAATATATACGTCGATTCTGAAGGAACCTAATGTCTACCCATTCCTCACATGTCAATTTTAAGCCTACATCAAGCCTGAGCTCTGATACCCATAAAATGTAACGACCCAAACCCGCTCCGGAGAGTAGGCCGAAACGTCATAATCATGGTGTCATATCAAAGCATAATAAAGGCATAAAGTCATAAATGATAACATAGGACAAGGTGGAAAGCCGGAATCAAACATCGGCTCCCAATTATGAGATCAACATGAAAAACGTAAAAGAAGTCTAAAGGACGAAACATGTGTCCAAGATAGTATAGCACATCAAAATGTCTGCGATAAAAGAAAGGAAGCTAAATGGGTCACTTCCTAAGCACACACTCTCTCTTGCCCAATCTCCCTCTAAGTACCTGTGCGTATACGAAAGGAGAAAGAAATTACGGCTGAGCATAACGCCAGTGAAACGATATAAAACAATGTAAGTAATAAGTATGAATCCTGGATAATAAATATAAAGCAGCGGAAAGATCATGAGTGTCATGAGGAAACCTGGAGAATGCGTCATGAAGAATAGGAAATAAACATGTAAAGCATGGTAATACGAAGTAAAGATGTCATGAGATATCATGGATAGTATAAACATAGATAATAAGGAATGCCCACGAGCTCATATAATCAATAACTATGTTCATAATATAATGTCGTGAATACATACATATAATAGAGGGCTGCTCTACATTAATAGAGGGGTTGACCCTCTTATAATAATAGGGGTAAGGGATCAGCTCCAATGTGATGGACCAGATCCCACACCAACACATCAGCCATGAACGTTGTAAACATGTAAACTAGGATGCACCCAATACGCCCCGAATAATAATGCCAAACATGAAAATATAATCCTGGTAACATGAAAAGGGACCGCCGCTTGAAATCACTCTCAACCGAAAGAGTCGTGACACATGTGCCTCAGGTTGTCACGGCATGTACCTCCATGACTAGTGGTAAGTCATGTAAATCAGGGTCAATGCGTATATTATAAGCTCTGGCAATAGAATAAGTCATGAAATCCAAACATAAAGGACATGGCAAACGACATAAAAATGGGAAGCATAGCAGTTCTGGGATGAATCATGAAAAGAAAGAATGTCCTTACAGAAAGGACGAATATCCGTACCTTTATGTCCAGCAGTAACGGAAAGAGTGGATAAGAAGATGAAGCTACTCCCTTCTTAATGCGATCTACATGTTAAAGAACATATATAAGTTACTTGTTCATATTAAGGATACTTCCATTTTTAGTAACTTTCTAATTTTTAGTAACTTTCTATTTCTAGTAACTTTCTATAATTAGCATGGATTTCTTGATTAGTTGGTTTTTTTTTTTTTTTTTTTTTTTTTTCATGATTAACATATCCATGATTAGTATGTTTCATGATTAATATTCTTGTTATATTGGTACTTTCCAAATAGCAGCTTCTAATTATAGTAAGTTTCCAAAAGGGACCTTTCCTTAATTTAAACTTTTCCATAAATGATAACTTTCCTGATTTAATAAGTTCCATAATTAAACTTCCTAAAAATAGACTTTCTAAAAATAGCAGGTTTCTATAAATAACAGTTTTTTATAAATAGCAGGTTTCTATAAATAACATGTTTCCAAAAATAGCAGGTTTCTATAAATAGTAAGTTTCCATAAATAACAATTTTCTATTTTGTATTTACCATCCCAATCCTGTCTTTACATAATTTACGTATTATCCTTTTAGTCTATTATTTAATAAACATGATCTTAATTATCCATTTTTGCATAACAGCCCTTATAATATCAAATATGGTATTTTCATAACTTAATAACTTTAATTACTGATCACACCTTTGTACATTTCATAATTTACACTTTTAGTCCCTCAGTTTTTAAATAGAATTCGAATTATATATAAAGTTATATATAATTAATCATGTTTATACCATGAACCATTTATCAAATGACAATTTATACCCTTCCACCTTATTTTTTTCCATCAGAATCTATACATTATCATTACAGTCATAATCAGTCCCAAAGTTTCAGAAATCAAAACACCCCTTATACGTTTAAAAGCCACAAACCGGTAGACCAAAAATGCACAAAACCCTAATTAAATTTCCCAATAATTGACATAAATTTTTATACTTTCATTAGCAAGTATTGACCTGGGAAAAATATAAAAACACCCCCAACCCGAATTCTTTTTTCCCAATTTATTCCTTCATTTCCTTCATAATTCAAAATCGCAAAATTGAAATTCCACAATAATTATCTAAATCCCTTTTATACAATTTTTTCTAACAATTTTATCTGGTTTCATACATGATATATACAAGGCATAAAAATGATAAATCGATAGTATAAATTTATTAAGAGCCGATACAATTCTTGCATTATTCGGGATTAGATCATTTTTAAGCTTAATAATCCAAAACACTGATGTAATTTTTCTTCATGAACATATTAATTTATATAATGTAAAATGAGTTATAAAAATACCTTGAATAATTATGGATGATTTTATGAATTATTGAGTTCGGCTAGGAATTTCGAATTCAAAAGAACACCATAAATCGAATCAAGCTTCAAACCAATGAACCAATAATTTTCTTAGCTTCCCTTGATCTCCAAGAACCCTAGAAAAATCGTTCCTTGCCTTGAAAAAAAAATGGTGCCGCCACTAAATTGTTTAGGGTTTTCGGAAATGGTTTTTAAGAAATTCACAAATGAGAAAAAGTGTATATAAAAGATATATTAAAGGGATAGCCGAGATTTTGGGTTTTTAAAAGTATAAAATCAGATTTTAAATTTTGCCTAAATTATTTATAATTTTCCTCTTTTATTTTATATTTAATTTGTATAATATACATAATTAACCTTTTAATAATTTGGCAAAATACATATATATAAGTAATAATTATTTTTCTTGCATAAAATAAGATATTTTAATCTTATATAAATTTTATACTTGTCACATGATGTACTTTATAATTTATAACACTTGATTGAATTTTATTCATGCTTTTATTAAATTTTCTGACATTAGGGGCATTTTGGTAATTTTGCACTTGTTCTGATTTTAGGGGTTTTACAACATAAACATATTTAACTAATGTAAATTCTGAACACCAACTCTTGCTTAAGTAGTAATTCAAGTAATCAAGATTAATTCTTTAGTTTGTGACATTCCAAAGCACATAAACCTTTTACTTGAAGTAATTTATAATTAAGATTACTTCATAATATGGACCATTCCAAAAACACATAAACATTTTACTTGAAGTAGTCTTTATTTCATATCTTGACATATGTTTCTTACCTTACGGTTAAGAGAACCTTTATCTTATCGTTTAATGTCCAGTGTGTTGTACCTTGCACACAATAAATTTTCTCCCACTTTTGCATGGCACAACTTCAAACACATAGTAAAACCACGCGACATTCGTTTGTTTATGTGGACAATATGATAGTGTCACAGATATTAGCGTTACAAGTAGATATAGAACCACTTTGTTTAGTAAGAAATAGTGCACAGCTATCTTTAAAAACATGAGTGTCTATAGTTGGAAAAGTATATATTATTTCAAGATAAGCAAGAAATAATATAGGTTACTACCAAGATTAAAACCTTGTAGCTCCCACTAAATTTGACAGCATCACATGAATGTTTTGTTCAGAAATAAATCGCGATGCTCCCACTGGATTTGACAACATTGCCAAGTGTTCCATAACCAGTGAAAAAAAATATGAATCTATTTACTTCCAACTCTCTTTTAAATCTAATTATTAACATTACTTGGATTTCAAAAGTTCTACTTTGGAGATGAGGGACTATCCATCAATGCTATTTATTAACTTGAAAACTGAGCATGCAATTTCCTCCTTAATTTGGATTAAGACAAACAACTAGATATATTATCCTAGTTTGCCTTTACCATTTTGCGGTAATAATGGTATTTTTTCTAATCAAGAGGCTCATAAATACATCTTACATTAAAGATGTACCATTTTGATAGCTTAAGAACATATTTCTCTAGTTATCAATATGTCGAATATGTTTCAAGTATTCACCACGAGATAGGGTGATGAAATCTATATGAAAATATAAGTCATGCAATATACTTAACTTTTAAGTTTGCTATGAGTTTGATTACATTAGGACAATTCCTACGTTCCTATTATAACTTTCCGGAGCAAGAAAGATATTTAGGAATAGTCCCTGTTCCTACAAGGAATGGAGTCTCGTTTGACTTTCATGTGATAAAGAAACAAACCATTGTTTTACGGTTTTTATCCGTGCATTAAATACTATTAATAGAATCGCAAAATTCAATTTAGTATTTTCGATAATACTCCTTGAAGAAAATTAACTACCCATGTTTATTAATAAACAATTAATTTTCTAAAGTTAGGATCCTACTTGACATACCACCACCACATCAGTTGATCTGCTAGTGATGATGTATTCAAAAGGTAATCAACGATTGATAATTCACAACATTTGTAACTCCTAAACCATATGGGACTTACTTTATTACAATAATATCAGTACCAATGTTTTCATCCCATCTATCGCGTGTTAATAGGTCTAACCACAACAACGCTAAGTCGTCCAATCAAAAACTGTGATTATGTAACACTCACCGTCTCACGGAAAAACGTATAATCACCTCGAGACTACAAATCTACACACGTCTCACGCATAGTAAAGAACAATCTACAATTGTTTTTTCTAATTGGATGGCAATAACTTAGTTGAAAAAGGGTATTTTATTTGACGTGTCAAATATGTACGAAGAACATGCATACATCCTTCGTATCATAGATTTTAATAAAAAACTTTATTTCTCAATTAAGTTATTATTACGGTATCACCTATTTACCATCGTAATCTTAACATAAATAGTGAACCTTAAAATTGACGATTCACTACTTTAAGTATAAAGAATGCCTTTCTTATCGCGGGAAAAGATTAAAAAATGATTAAAAATCATTCAAACCTTAGACCGTTCGCTACTTTTTAAAAAAAACTTTAATAATGACACTGTAGTGACATGCCATGGTTCACGGTAACTCCAATCGAACGCACAAAGAAGCGGAGAAACAGGTCAGCGCGAAGCTTATTAAAAACCTAAAATCTTTAGGAAAATCCTCCATAAACTTCTCTTATAGTTTGTTCTAGTGGATGAGCCGTACTTCCCATGAGTCCATAGCGTCCAATTTTAACCATTCAAAATAAAAATTTAATTTGGAAAACACATTATGAACTATAAATAGTCTATAATAAATCTGATTTCATAATAATTAGTCATGTTTATATTTATTTTTCGAAAAACCCTTTTATTTTCTCACAAGTCAAACTTAAAATAAAACAATATAAAAAAAACTAATTCACATAACAATTATTAAAAAATAACACTTAACAATTAAGTCATGCAAATATCAAGATATGATCCTAATTATTTAATTCTTAAAACATGTATATATCCATATAAGGCTCCTTCGTCCTATAAACTTCGGCCACATCCATTGACATAATCGATTGCGTAAGCCTTATACAAATATACACCACATAGCACATAAAATTTTAAAATAACTTTTAGGCCGCTTAAGACGTAGCTAAGGTCTTCTCTAGCTTTTAAAGTTGTGGATCGAAACCACATAAATTTAATATCTATGTTTTTAATCCTTGATCATCATATATGCATAAAAAATTCTTTAACAATTAACACGATTAATATCACATATCCCTCCATGAAAAATTGCATGTATTTATCATGGATTCCAAATTAACAATTAATTTAAACATAAAACCGATCAATTAGGTAACACCCCCAAATTGGGTCACAACGGAATAAGGGTCCGGGGCGTGTTACTTCATAGATCAATAACACAAGATATATATAGAACGACCAAAAAGTCATTTTAAAA